>JAQZBX010041651.1:0-22290 GCA_029593785.1 Cabassous unicinctus | reverse complement strand
CTCCTGAGAGTGACAGAGTTGGACTCAACTATGCCTTCCCTGCACATGGCTCATCTGTCACCTCTATTCAAACTTATACTTGTTGCTGGAGTTTGTAGGTATACTTCCATAGACTTGAGTCTTTGGACTGTCCGTGTGCCAGCTGGGCCCGGAACCTCGGTGGAGCAGCAACTCCTACTCTACAGCTCATTGGACTCACCGAGGACAGCTGGCGGGGAGATGATGATGGACAACAGCCATCCCAGTGAATGGGGAGAGTCTACAGTTGCAGGCAAGATAATCCCATCCATCTTCCCCATGGGATATAAGCCCCTTCTCATTTAGTGGTGGAGCAGACTCCTCAGGATGGGGGGAAGAGTTATGGACTAGACTGGACTTAACTTGTATTCTACTATAGATATATTGTGATTCAAGCAATGGAAGAAATTACAACATTGATATGGAGCCAGTGGCCACTGGAGGCTCTGGGGGCAGGGAGAGGGAAAAGCAGTTGTAATATGGGGGCTTTTTTGGGACTTGGGAATTTTCCTGAGTGCCATTGAAATGACAAATATAGGCCATTTTATATCATCATGTAACATGCAGAACTGTGTGGGAGAGAGTGTGGTCTACAATGTGAACTATGGTCCATGCTTAATGGCAAAGCCCCAGGATGTGTTTATCAATTGCAATGAATGTGCCACACTAATGAAGGATGTTTATGTGGGAGGTTGTGGAAGGTGTGGGAGGTGGGGCATATGGGAATCTTTGTATTTTCTGTGTAACATTTATGTAATCTAAGTATCTTTAGAAAAATAAAAATAAATAAATAAATAAATAAATAAATAAATAAATAAACATTTTCTCTTGCAGTAGGAGCTAAAGGAAAATACATTATTCAAAAAGTGAATTCATAAATAATTAAGTTTTCAGTATTGAAAAATGACACAGAATTAACTGAAGGCTGTCTGAATTGTGTGTGTTTGTGAGAGAGAGAGAGCGTGTGTACATGGAGTGAGAGATACAGCTAGACAGATACAGAGAGAGAAAGAGAGAGAGAGAAATGGATAGATAGAAACAGTGAAGAGTCTTGTATAGCTGAAAATATAAATACTGCACTGGTCTTTGATGATTAGCAGAACATAACATAAACTATCATCTGATTTTAGAAGAGAAGAAATTCTCTAATGACACTGATCTTTTTAATCCAACACTTTATGTTAAAACATTTCAATTTAATATCAAGAACTGAGCTGAACTTTATCTTTTGATATTGAAACGTAGCCTAGTATTATACGTTGCCTAAAAGTTACCTCCTGAGAGCCTCCTTTTTATTCAAATGTGGATTCTCTCTAAGCCAAACTCAGCATAAAAATGCACTACCTCCCCCCCCCACCCCCGGTGTGGGACATGACTCCTGGGGATGAGCCTCTCTGGCACTGAGGGATTATTACCAATGTGCCAACTAGCAATGCACCTGTTAAAAGACCTTGACCAAAAGGGAGAAAGGGTAAATACAAATAAGTTTTTATGGCTAAGAGATTTCAAAGTGAGTTAAGAGATCATTCCAAAGGTTACGCTTATGCAGGTCTCAGCAGGCTTTCATTGACTGCTACAGTAAATATTGCCTCTAATAGTGGGGCTCCTGGGGGCTCTAGGGACATCCAGGCACTGTAGGCAGGGCAGACAGCTCAGGAGTTTGGTGCCCTGCCAGTGAGTCTTACTTTGGAATTTATGTTCCCCAGTGTGACAGAGTTGGACTCAGTTGTGGTTTCCCTACACATGGCTCTTCCTCCCCTTATATTTGAATCTATAGTTGGTACTAAACTTGATAGGTGTGTGTCCAAGAGACTTAAAATTTTGGTGCCAATGGACCCTGAGTCTCAGCAGAGTTGCAACGCCTACTCTCCAGTTCATTGGACTCACCCAGGGCAACTAACAAAGAGATGATGATGGACAATGGCCATCTCAAGGGACAGAGAGTGTCTGCAACTGAAAGCATAACATTTCCATCCATCTACCCCATGGGATCTAAGCCCCCTCTCAATTGGAAATAGAGTGGGCATCACAAACCTAAAATCTTCAAATTGGGAAATGAATAATGGACTAAAGTAGACTTATTATTATTCTATTGTAGACTTATTATTATTCTAGCAACAAAAGAACTGGTATCATTGATATAAAGGCGATGGCCACCTAGGATCCTGAAGGGAAGGAGAGGGATGAATATGTGCAATATGGGGGCATTTTTGAGATATTGGAATTGTCTTGCATGATGTTGCGATGACAAATATTGGCTATTACATATTTTGTCATAACTTACAAATTGTGTGGGACAGATTATAAACTATGAAGTAAACTATAATCCATAGTGGCGATGCTTCAATATGTGTTTATCAATTTTTACAAATGTACTACAGTATTGAAGGATGTCATTAATGTGGGAAAGTGTGGTAGTATTAGGGACTGGGACATATAGGAATCCCCTGTGTTTTTTATGTAACAGTTATGTAATCTAAAGTATCCTTGAAAATTTTTTAAAAATATATATTTAAAAAAAGAACTGAGCTGAACTGAGAGAGAGCAGAACTGAGTTGTCAGATGTTGAGAGTAGCATATTAAGACAATGAAAGACAAAATGGAAGTAGCATGGAAGTCTTTAATCACTTACAGCTGTGGTATAAGAAAGAGGGTAAGCCAGAGTGAAAGCACTGACTCCCCTTTGTTCCCCTGCCTACCAATGAACAGCACCTCCATGAAAGGGTGAGATTAAATGGCACAGACATAGGGGATGTCTCATTGCAGAGGGACACCCAATGAACAAAAGACTTCTACAGTTTTATGAACCTATGGGAAGGGAAAGGGAAGGGAGCTAGGAGTGGAGAAGTACTGAATATTGAGTTAGGGTAGACAAAATTGTTTTCAAGTTCTCCCCATCCTCCACCAAAAAAGAGATATAAACACAGGCACCTGAGGAAGGTTTTGGCCTAGGAATGCAGATAGGTGCAAGACTACAAGCAACCAGCTAGGGTTCTGAACGCTTGACTGCAACTTCCCTTAGAGACTACAAAGCACTGGCTATGCACCAAGTCTGTATAGGGAGGACAGATTTCCCTCATGAGACCTGCCAACTAAAGGCTTTGTAATTGCCTATGTTTATGCCTGAAAAATCAGACATAAAATTTTGGCCAGGAGATGGATACCTTAATTAGAAATATATTTGTCATTATTGAAATAAAATATGTCTATCAGTCAATTGACCACATATGCTCATTACATTAAAACATTTTTTTGATTCTCTTTATTAAAAACCTGTGTTGGAAAATGGTATTGCAATAGGTCAGTAGGGCTTAACTCTCTTAAAAAAACAATGGAGGAAGGATAAAAACTGTCCAAGGGAACTTCTCAGGGATTCTGTAGACCAAGAGAGTGAAGTGTGTATCATCCAGGAGGGAGAGGGATAGATAGATGAAGGAGTTGAAGTGAAAATTGTGAGTTACTCACACCCACAGCAGAGAATAGCACCCATCCAACACCATTGAGTGAAAAACCTTGGTTAAACCCGTGGGTGGTCATCCAACTGAGAGGGAAATGTATACTGTCCTCCCTGGGAAGAGGGAGGGTGCAGCCAAGGGCTGAGTGTGTTTTCTTTTCAGTGAGTTTGGACAACAAGGATCTACACTGAATCATGGCTCTAGCTGGCCCAGAAACACAAGCCAGTATAGGTTGAGAGTCCCCTCCATGGAAATGTTCACTGAGGAGCACCATCTGCTGGTAGGCCAGGAAAGTGTGAGAGAAAAAAAAAAAAAAAAACCTCAGGAATCTCTCATGTCTCTATCCCCAGATCCTTTGGATCTGGTCTGTACTCAGTTAGTGGATCCCTGATCATGTTATGATATCTTAAGTAGGGGAATTTTAAAGATTTCATATAAATGGAACCAAAACTGAAAAGAAGAGCTGTTAAACAAAACAACTAGACAAGAGAGAGAAATTGACCATCAGAATAAATTCACCAACATAGTCAGATGCCTAGACATCAGCAAAACATTACAAGCCATACTGAAAAACAGGAATATGGCCCAGGCAAAGGGACTAACTAAAAATCCTAGTGAGACACAGGATTTAAAACAACTAATCAATGATATTCATACAAATATATTAAATTAATTCAAGAAGTTGAAGGAAAATATGGCTAAAGAGATAAAGGATATTAAGAAGATACTGGATAAGCATAAAGAAGAATTTGAAAGCTTGCAAAGAAAAGTAACAGAACTTTAATAATTAATAATTATTTAATAATTAGAGACACAATGGGTGATATTGAACATATGTTAGAGACATATAACAGCAGAATTGAAATGGCAGAAAAATGAATGATATACTTCAATAAAATTTTAAGAAAAGATAACATACATGATGGGAGAAAATATTTGGAAACTATATATTGTATAAAATATTAATATCCAATACAAATAATGAAATCCTTCAACTTAATGACAAAATGATACTCAGTTTAAAAATGGGCAAAAGATTTAAATAGACATTTTTTCCAATGAGGAAATACAAATGGCCAAGCAACACATAAAAAGATATTCAATATCAATAGCTATTAGGGAAATGTTAATCAAAACTACAAGTTATCATTTCACAACTTAGAGAATGGATATTGTTATAAAAACAAAGAACTACAAGTGTTGCAGAAGATGTGTATTAAAAGGAACATTCCTTCACTGTTGGTGGGAATATCGAATGGTGCAGCCTCTCTGGAAGACAGTTTGTTGGTTCCTTGGGAAACTACATATAGATCTGTCGTATGATCCAGCAATCCTGCTACTAGGAAAATACTCAGATCTGAAAGCAGGGACATGAACTGATATTTGCACACTGATGTTCATAGCAACATTATTCACAATTGCCAAAAGATGGAAACAATAAAAGTGTCCATCAACCAATGAATGGATAAACAAAATGTGGTATATGCATATGATGGAATACTATTCAGCTGGAAGAAGAAATGAAGTTGGGATGCATATGACAACATGGATGAACCTTGAGAACATTATGTTGAGTGAAATAAGCCAGACACAAAATTATAAATAGTGTATGGTCTCACTAATGTGAACTAAATACAATGACTAAACTCATGGAATTAAACTCTAGAATATAGGTTACTAGAAGATAGTTTAATGTATGTAGAATTTTTAATAAGGTTGATTGTAAATGTATGGACATGGGTAGAGTTGATGCTAACACATTATAGTGAGTATAACTAACACTGCTGATTTATAAACGGGATTGTGGCTGGCAGAGTCAGTCTAGGGATATAATTGTCAATTGAAAGGAATCCATAGGATAATCTAGGGGTTGTATAACATAGTGAACTCAGTGGTGGATGAGGATTGTTGTTAATAGTACAAATAGAAGAATGTTCTTCTAAGAATAGAACAGATGTATATCACTATTCCAAGATGCTGAGAATATGGTGGTACATAGGAAAATACAACTAATGTAACTTATGGACTATTGTTAGTAATATTTCAATATATTTGCATTAATGACAAAGAATAGCAATGCTAAGGGTCAACAATGGGGGTATAGTGGGATATAATATTTTTCCTTTCAGGATAATGAAAATGATCTAAAATTGACTGAGTTGATGGCAGCACAATGCTGTGATGAAACTGAGAAAAACTGAGTATACACTTTGAATGGATTGTACAAGGCATGAAAGCATATAAACAGTGAAACCTGTGGTAGATGATGGAATGTGGTTAACAGTACAAACATGAGAAACTTCTCTCATGAAATATAACAAATATACAATATTCATACATGGTGTGAACAATATAGGGTGGGTTGGGGGAAAAATATACCAAATGTAAGCTATGGACTATCGTTAGCAGTGATAGTTGATGATGTTTTTCCATCATTTATAACAAATGTTCCACAACAATGCAAGGTGTTTGTTGGTGGTGGGGTGATGTGTGAGAATCCTGTATGTTATGCATGATTATTTTGTAAGCTCACAACTTTTCTAATAATATTTTTAAACAAACCTACATTGTATCTAAGCAAAGGAATGAGCCTTAAAAGTGGGGGAAGAAAAGAAAGAATGAGCCTAACCATCACAACGTCACAGTAAGAACAGGGAGCTTTTCAAGAACAGATGATCAATAAAAGTAAGTTTAATGAATAATTGGCTATTATAAAAATTATGTGAAAAGTATAGTAATAATAAAGAAAATGTTCTTACTCAGGTACTTTTGTTTATTCTTCCTTTCCACCATGCAATAATATGAGATTGTTTTCTCAATGATAGGTTACAATCCATCCAGTTCCCCTAACATTCTCTGCATCTCTTCCTCCTTTGCTTGTATCTCTGTCCATTCTACTCAAGCTTGTTTAACCATTTATTACAGTATCTAATTCTCTCCTTCTCCCTCACACAAATAAAACCTCAGGGATTTAATACAAAGCTGATTCTGTAACCCAATTTTCAACTCAAGAATAACACAAGAAATAGGCACCCCATCAATGGAACTTACCTTAGAATATATGATAACCCATCTCCCCCAATGTATCAGTTAGACTCATTTAAATATTCTTATACATGGTTCCTCTATCCATTTATTTGAACTTATAATTAACACTATACCCATTAAATAGATGCCCCAGAGATGTATATCTTCTGGCTGTTCATATGCTGAGTGAGCCCTGAAACTCAGTAGAGTTGCAGCCAACATGTACTCACCAGACTCATCAGGTCTTATCCAGGACAGCTTACAAGAGGATGATGATGGACAAATGCCCAACCCAAGAAGCAGAGAGTATCTTCAAATGCAAGCAAGATAGTTCCATCCATCTGCCCCATGGAATCTAAACCCCTCTTAATCGGAAGCAGAGTTGGGCATCACCATCCCAAAATCTTCAAGATAGAGGAATGAACAAACATAAGGGGAGAATGCAACTATGGACTAAAGTAGACATTATTATTCTATTAATGAAAGAACTTGTAATATTGATATAAAGGCAGTGGTTACCAGAGGTTCTGAGGGGAAGGAGATGGAACAATAAGTGTAATATGGGGCATTTTTGAGACATTGTAATCATTCTGCATGATATTACAATGATGGATACCAGCCATTATACATTTTGTCAAAACCTATAAAATTGTGCTGTGCAAAGTGTAAAACATAATGTAAACTATAGATCATGGCTAGTAGCAGTGCTTCAATATGTGTTCATCAATTGTAACAAATGTACCACACTAATGGAAGATGTTTTTATTGGGGAAAATGTGGGAGGGGACAGTGAGGTATATATGACTCCCCTATATTTTCAATGTAATATGTATATAAGCTAAAGCTCCTTTAAAAATAATTTTTTTTTTAAAAAGAATGATGCATGGAATGTTGCCAACCTTTTTGCTAAATCTATGATGGTTTAATAATTTATAATTTATTTCTTATCTAGATATATCACTAATATCTGTTATTATACCTTCTGAATTGAATCACTTGCCTATTTAATATGTTGCACCTTGGGTTTAACTTCTGGGCTGTAGTCTCTTATTTTAAGAGATCTGAGTCTGCCTCACAGCAATGAGTAAGAGGTTTCAATTCTTACTTCCACTGAAGTTAACTAGGGTACCCTGTCCTAAACTTCTTGTTATAAATTCCCTAATTTGATACACTGATTTTGTTTAAAAATGAAAGATCATAATTTGTTTGCCATAAAATATGAGTAATGTGTTCAGGAAATATTGATTGGAATTGTTACCTGATAAGAATAGAGCAAGTGTTAAGACATACTTATGTTCAAATATTTTGATTATTCACTATGCTTAAAAGACAAAGAAGAATTGAATGGGAAAAAGCAAAAGGTCATGTATAATGATAGTAAAATAAATATGAAGCTAACTAAGGTTTTTATTTTTAGTTTATATTTTCCTCTAGAAAGATTATTCCGAAATCTGGCTTAACAATCAGCTGATATGGTAAACTATTTTGATAATTTCATAGAAAGAAAACTAAGAGAGAAGGAAAGGTCCAGAGAAAAAGATTGATAAAAACATTGGGTACATCAAAAAACCACTCTGGTTGTATTGATTTAATTCATTTTTCTATGCATGACAGAGAACAATCAATAATCAAAATTATCCATCTATTATTTTGACAATGCCTTTTGGAAAGTAATTAACAATACTACTTTATTTAATTTACTTAGTCCATCAGGAAGTTTAAGAACTCACATATGCTGTTGAACATCTGTGTATTTTAACTTTACACCTATTAATGCATTTTATTTACATTTTAGGCATATGTGCTATTATTAGTAAAATATTTTAAGATACTATTTTTTCAAAACAGATATGTGTTTCTTTCTGAGTTTTTTTATTTGAAGAAGCTTAAAAAGGATTTCATTTTTTAAGTTAAGTGAATGGTTTTTTCTGCTTCTAGATAACATGTGTAAGGCTATGTCTTGCAAGGAGTGGAGCCACAGAATTTAATGAGTATTAGGCTGAAGAAAAATCTTTGGATGGTCTAGAGCAATGTTACCCAATAGAACTATAGTATGACCAGTGTACATAAGTTTATATTGTCTAGAAGCCACATTAAAGTATAATAAGAAATAGGTAAAATTAATTTTATAGTACACTTAGTTTAACTCAATATATTAATATTATTATTTCTACCTGTAATCAATATAAAATATAAATTAGATAGTTTATATTTTTTTTACAAACTTTGAAATCAATGTGTATTTCACACTTATATTACATCTCAGTTCATAGCAGCCACAATTCAAATGCTCAACAGTCACATGTAGGTGGCTCTTGACTACCATACTGCACAGCATGGGGCTGGGCCAGCTGACTCTCCAGGAACAACTCCTAGAACAACTCAGAACTGGTTCACCAAGAAAAAAATTGACCTTTGTCAAAGTCAGGAAGCTACGCTAGCAGTAATCTGCTTTGCCAACTTTGATTTCAGAATAACACAACTTTAACCACAATCCAGAGATCAGGGGAACATCAGTTAACCTGGTGGCTGTGGCATGCACTCCTTTAGTGGAAATGCAGGGGCCAAAAGCTACTGCCAGATCTATTAGATTTACCATGTATCACTGCTTCCACCTCCCCTCCCCCATGTATTCAGTTCCAAATTCGAATTCTCTTTTTGTATTGATTAGTCAATGGTTGATCATAAATTCCACCAGAACTTTATTTGCAAATGCTTCTGAAAATGTACTATTTGCCTAGTTGTCCATGTAAACATCTAAAAATTGTGTTGGTATGGAAAAAAGGGAGAATGGAAGTGAGAACAAGAGTTAGTCTCTGCTTCCAGTTCTCTCCTCTAACAACTCAAATATTCATGCACACCTACCTTTCCTGACACACATTACATCCCTCTCCAAGGTAGGAAATGCCCATCTGCTATTGCATCTGACTCACCATCCAGGAGCTCCATCATGTCTGAATATAGCTCTTCATAGTTTTCTGGCCTATAAAATAATAAACATATTTTATGTGTCCTATTCCCTGGTACAAACACTCTACACAATATTGGAGTAAGGAAAAAAAGTAATAGTAATAAAATATTTTTTAAAACCCTCAAATTCATAAAATGTGAGTGTCATATGAACAGGAGTCATTAAAAATTATGACCTATAAACATTACCAAATCCTGATGGGCAGGAAGGGAAATGAGTCCCTTGCTTAGTATATCTGGCTGCCTTGACTTTGCTCTTTGAGATAGAGGGCCTTTGTTCATTGTCCTCTGTGGTTCTTGGCTTTACCATTGAGACCTTCTTCCATGTCAATTATCTTCCATGGCTCCATCAGAAGTGAGTAATGAAGCAAGTAGCTTTTGATATCGTGAACAGCATTAAGAATTGAGGAATTACTTTATGATTTCTTTGACATCCAGGCTACTGGATTTTGTCAGTTCCAATTTTAATGATCACTATTTATCATCTTGCCTAGGTATTCTTTCAAAACCTGAAGATTAATATTTACTTACTGATGTCTGTGTTCTACCCAAAAAGGTGACCAACTCCACACCTGACCTCTACCCCCACCCCAGATTTTCCCTGGGACTCTCCTGGTTCTAAAACAAAGTCTCCTGGGAAGCCCCTCAGTCCAGGCAAAATGGAATGGTTGGTCACCTTAATGCCTATGTCCCTTTCTCTATTGAAGCCATCTGAAATCATGAATGTTTTAGTTTGCTAAAGGCTGCCAATGCAAAAATACCATAAATGTGTTGGGTTTTATAATGGGAATTTATTATGGTAAAATCTTGCAGTTCCGAGGCTGTGAAAATGTCCAAATCAAGTCATCTCACCAAAGATTGGCTGCTTCACTGATCCTGGAGTCCTGTCACATGGCAAGGAAAAATGGTGGTCAATCTGTGCCTTCTCCTCCAGGCTCAATTTCTCCCCGAGTTCAGCTGTGGGCAATCAGGCATATGGCGTCTCTCTCCCTGGGTCTCCTCTCTTCAGCTTCAGGCTGCTCTGTTGATTGCAACCTCTGGCTCTCTTTAAGCCTCTTGTGGTTTCTCAGTCTTTCTGTGGCTGCAGGTGATCCTGGAGGCCTCACTTACATGGCAGGGAAAAAATAGCAGCTCTCTTTCTCTGTGGCTTTTTTCTCTGAATGTTTCTTCCATTTATAAAAGACTCAAGCAAGAGGGCTAAGACACAGATGTTTTTTGAAGGTATAAGGGACATTAGTTCACTAGCCTACAACCTCTGGGTCCTCAATGTGGGATACCTGACTAAGCCATGCCACATGCCTAATTTACAACACTGCATCTAGCAGATATTGGGTGCCTTAGTCTCCTAGGTCTGTCATAACAAATTACTACAAACTGAATACCTTAAAACAACAGAAAGGTATTGCCTCATAGGTATGGAGGGTAGAAGTCTGAAATCAAGGTGTTGGCAGAACCATTCTCCTTCTGATGTATGTTGGCTCCTTCTGAAGGGGAAAATCCTTTTTTGCTCCTTCTAGCTTTTGTTGGTGGTTTGCCAACAATTTTGGGGGTTCCTTAGCTTGCAGCTGTAGCTTGTCAATGTCATCATCTTTAGTGTTTCTGTGTGTTTTCTTCCCTTCCTATAAGGACAATAGTCATATCGGATTGGGAGTCCATCTTACTCCAGCATGAACTTATCTTAATTTACCTAATTCAATGGAAAGGGCCCTATTTTGAAATAAAATCATATGGGGACATATTGGGTATTAGGGCTTCAAATTATCTTTTGGGAGACCCAATTGAACTCATTGATTTCCAGACAGTACATACCTGGCATACAAAAAAAAAAAAAAAAGGGATGAGGCATATTGCATTTACATGATTTTATTTAGTGATTAATTTGCTCAAGTGGAGAGTTTTTACTCTTCTGGTTGGCAGTATAAAAACTTTTATTCTAGGGATACCTGAAAGTCAATATGTGGTAAATATTTTTCCAATGTTGAGGTCTTAAGTACTCAAAAATAAGCTGGGTAAATCTGAAGATTTAGGTGATGAAGATTTTGAACTACTTAATCTGTGATTATTATAGTTCCCCAAAAAATGTGTCTGATATATTAAAGGAAGCTGATAATTGTGCAGAGTTTTCCCATCTGTTTACTCTTCTTATGATACAAAATAAATAAAATGTATGCCCTCCAAATTGTTTATATAAGAAGCACTCATTTTACCAATTTATGTAATTCTAGATTTTACCAAAACAGGATGTACCAAGGGTTAATCCCTGTCACAAAACCTTGTTGGCCTTCCCTTTCCATCTGCCCCCCTCAAAATAAAAGGGACCTGGGGAAACTGCTTTTACTCTAGAGCAAACTTCATTTACCGAAGAGATCACCATCTACCCATATGTTAAAAAATATATTGAAAAAAATTAATTTTCCTTGTGGATATACTACATGAAAAGTATAACTGGGTAATGTTCTCCATAGTCATGTACCTTTTTATAGGGCCCTCACATGTGCACACAGTTGCCACCTCAGGCTGAGGTGAGGAGAGAGAGGCCTATATGTCTCAGGTCTCAGTCCTATAGGAGTAACCCTGCTCCCTGGAAGCTCCCAGGAAATATGACATGGCCTCTAAGAAAGACAGGCTTACGCTACTGTTGGAAGAAGAAACATAGGCAGAAGCAAGAGATTTCTAAGTTCCAAACATGGCCCAGGAGCAGCGTAGACTAACAGATTGAAATAATCATGCAAAGGAAGATAACCAGTTATCACATGAAATATGATGACAGATGATGGAAGTGCCACCACTTCAGATGCTGTAGGACTTTTTAAACTCTAGATTTTAACACAATTCTATATTATCCTGGTGGCTGGGGGAGGAAGAGCCTCAAGTTTTCTGGGTCCAGCAGGATAGGACATCTGAGTTGAAATTCATATGATTTTTAGACAAGGTATTGAGGCCTGGAAGCCACACCTGCTAAAGTAAGACATTAGACAGAGGTGGGGATGCCACTGCAAGACAAATGTACTGTGTAACTTCTTTTCCTCAGAGTCGCATCCTATTTTCTTCTGAATGCTGGCTCTTGTTTGCAGCTCTGTAGAGATGGAGCCATTCTACCTCAGCATGAAGTGGCTCTGGAGTCTTTGTGTAAACAAAGCCCAGGGCAAGGTCAGCATTTTAAAAGGGGCTGAAATCATTTTGGATTACTTTAACACTTATTTCTAAGACAACTCAGTGCAATGGAACACATTAAAACATGCTTTATACAAATTGTGTATGTATCTCCCAATATCTAGACACTTGTGCCTGAATTTTCAGAATATCAACAGAACTCTGTACATGGCATGGCTGCCAACCTCATTTCTTACCTGGTTCTTACATGGTTAGCACATCAGCACTGGGGAATTCAAATTAGAAAAGAGCTGAAATAAGGGGGAAACACTACCATCTACATGCATCCAAGAAGTGCTGTTTCAAAATTAATCAAAATTGAGATGCTCGTTCTGAATTGGCTTGTACTTACAGATTCTTAATTACATAATTTAAATGTCCAATGTTCATGAAGTTAAATGAGTGGCTTCAAATACAAATGTACTTCAGAAACTGACAGGTTAGATTTTAGATATCATTTCCCAGTCATTTTCCTTTTACTTCAAGTTATTATTTAATTTGCCTGATATTCAGAGAATAATACCTCTTTGACATGTATTTTAAAAATATATTATATCTCACATGTCACATATTGTACAGTATATCATATATTTATATTGACTTATATACTATATTATATATCATGTATTATACACTACATTGTATATTACATTACAAAGCATATACTACACGCTATATGCTATATATTAATACTGTATACTACATGTTATATAATATATATTATATATTTATAGTATATAGTATGCATTTATACTATATATTTATATTTATAGAGATAATGTTCAGTACTCTAATATGGTATGAATCCTGCTATCCTGCTTATGGTATAACACATAGCAATTGCACATTTTTGACCTTATGAATAGGGAAACAGTTTATAAGTTCTATTATAAAATCAAAACTTCTCTTTGATAAATAAGATTTTAAGAAATATATATCAGAGAAAATTTGACTACTAATAATATAAACCCACAATTCTTCTGAGTATTAAAGATTAATTATGAACTTGATCAAATTTATTCTTCCTTAATCTTAATATTTTTCATCCTTTAAATTGTTGCTGAAATATAACTTCCTGTCTTTTGGGGATGTTTTCTGTTTCTTCTTGTGCCAAATTTGAAATAAATTGTGAAATATGAGGTAAATTTTTCAACATTAGAAACATTTTATAAGACTGTTTGCCTTTATCTAAACATTATTATAGTGTAGACACAATTTCAATTTGTTTCTTTTCTCCAATATCTTTATTCATACATTTTGTATATATCTAAATATTGTTCTTTATAATGATTTAAAAATATTAATTTAGATCCATATATCCCTTCATTTGCCATATCCTTTTGCATGATGCTATTTTCACATGCTATTTATTATAACATTACAACAATTAAATGACTTCTTAATTTCAGCTCTTTTGACCATTTTCACATGGCAACAATTAATGAAAAAACTCAATATTCTGATTATTATTCAATGTCAATTCAAATTAAAATGACAATGTAATAGACTGTAGCCCCCAAAGATACCCAAGTCTTAATCCCTGAGACCAGTGAATGCTACTTTATATTGCAAAAACAGGGTCTTAAGTTTCGGATCTTGAAATGAGGAGATTATCCTGAATTATCCAGGGGAGCCCAAGTATATGCTTTCTTCTATGGGGTCGTCAGAGGGAGATTTTACTGCACAAAAAAGGAGGGGCAATGTGATCACAGAAGCAGAGATTGGAGTTGTAGCAGCCACAAGCCAATCCATGCTAGCAGCCACCTGAACCAGGAAATGGCAACAAATAGACACTTTTACACTAGAGCACCCAGAGGGAGTTCAGCACTGTCTACACCTTGATTTCAGCACCTCAGTGATTATAATGTTTGACTTCTTACTTCCAGAATTGCAAGAGAATAAACTTCTGTTGTTTCAAGCCACTAGTGGTAATTTGTTACAGGAGTTACAGGAAACTAATAGAGATGACACCTATGTGATTTAATAAACTCTAGGATTAATGTGACTTGACTGTGTCCAGAAACAGAACCAAATACATTTAAAATGTGTGTGACATTATATATTATTTAGAGGAAATTTGATCATCCAGTAAATAGTATGAGAATAATTGTTGAGAATTTATAAGTTTCATGAGGACAAAGAATCTTTTCCGTAATCTTTCAGTCTCACATCCTCAGAGTCCAAGCAGTGTCTAGCATATTTAGGAACTCAAAAAATAATTGTTACATAAATGAATAAATCATAAAACCCTGAAATGTATTCAACTTAGCAATACAGGTTTTGTAGGCTTTTAATTTAAACCTTGTTTGCTTCTCCTTGCCCATCTCTCAGGCCAAGTCTACAAGTGAGTACACACAGCTTCAAAACTTCTAGGCAGCATTTTAAAAATCATATACAAGGGGAATTAAAAGGTTTTGTCTAAACAATTACTATTTTATTTTTATGACCCATTAATTTGTTTCTACAAATTATAGGGCAGGATAAGAAGTAAGTCACATAGCATATGTTGCTCACCTACTAGCCATTCTTTCATTCTTCTATAGCATCACAACCCTCACTTGGATGGGGCAGCAAATGCCAACAAAACAGACGTCAAATCTCAGCTCCTCATACATTATGGTGGCCCCAGGGTGAAGTTCTTGTCTGTCAGATATGAGTGGATATCTCTGGGGCTCCTTCCTTCTCAAGGAAGCAGTCTTTAGCCTTGCTTTGTTCTTATCCTTTTGTCATTCCTTCTTCTTCCTGATTGGAACTTGGACACAGTGTTAACAGCTAGAGCCTTGGAATGTACTCCTCTGTACATTGTCAGAAAAATAAACCTGCTATTTATTTAAGCTACCTTTTCTCTTTGTTTGCTTGGTAACATATATTTCTGTAATGTGCAACCAAATTTATTCTTAATTTATTCCTAACTTAGTCATGGTAGCCTTGAGAGGTTAAGCCATCCAGCGATTGGCAAGTCCATGTTAAACCTAAATTTATCTGACTCCAAATCCATGTACTTGACATGATGCTGAACATTCATTTGAAAGTTTAGAGGTGCACAATCTGGAGCTTTCCATAATTGTTTTCATTATGTATCATAAATATTTTTTCATCCTTTCAAGTAAAATACCAGAGGAAATAATATATAGATGAAACTTTAAAATAGAAGAATGTATAAAAACAAATAGACCTTAGAGCTCACTTATGATGCTTGACCTTAAGATGTTTCATGAAGTTAGGAAAAATCTGGGGATATTTTTAAATGGAAAAGAATTTTCCAAATGTTTTACAGATATTTTCATTTGTCAACAGTAAAACAGTTTTCTGATAGATGACTTCATTTAGACCAAGGTACACTGTGATTTTTTCCTTCAACAAAGGCAACTTCTTTTTTCCTATAATATGGTCTTACTTTGGAAAGAAAAATCATTAAAATGAAAATATATAAGTAGAACAGCCCCCAAATATTTATCTATGAAAGATCACTATTTTTATATATTCATCGTTAATTTTATTTTCAAATTCTATAAATTATTTTGTTTCTGCAACAAATCATAATTTTATGGAATACAAATGAAATTATAAAATATATTTTCTATTTCCAGGTATGATATGACATGTTAATAGAATATATACAATGTAATAATAATGATGAGCTTGAAAATACAGGATGCTATAAGAAGTTCACTGGATTTTTATCCAGAGATAAACTTGAAATCAAGTTCTACCATTAATTAACTGAAACTCCATGGGAAAATATTTTAAATTTCTTTAAACTTTGTTTGGGCATCTGGAAAATGAGAATAGTTATAATTGCCAAACATTTTGGTTCTCAAAAAGGTAAACCAAACATAGCTGTAGAATTTCCATGAAAGCAGTTCTACAACATAAAACACACTAGATATGTTTGGATGTTAAAAATAAACTAGATTAATAAATTCAATTTCATATTTGATATTATAATCTTAATGTTTGGAAGGCCAAGGGGAAGACATTAATAGATAAATAAAAAACAATCAAACCCCAAAACTTAACAAAACATATAAGCATATATATAAATGTTGAAACTTATATCAAGCAAAATGTCACTTTGGATTTATATATTTATTCCCCTTGAAATGTATATTTTTCATATTCCATTTAGAGTATTAAAATGAGTATTTTAAATTACTAGCATTAATAAGAAAATCTAGAAAGCATATAAGATACATATATACAAAAACTAATATTTCTAATTATTAAATTTCTAGAAATGCAGATGAGGAAATATGCCCTTCCTAAAGAGAATGAAACAATAACACACTTAAGAATAAATGAAATAAAAAAGGCATAAGTTCTAAATATGGAACTGTAAAATATCACTAAATAACACAGTGGAAGACTGATAGAAAGATAATCTATCTTTTGTAGACAGATGTAATGTTATAAAAGTACCTATTCTCTAAAAATCATAATACAATATATGAAATTCTAATTAATATCCTATTTGCATGAGAGGAAGTTTTAACATGATAATCTTAAAGTAATTTTAGAATAGTGAAGAAATGTATGGAAAAGTAAAATTACTCAGTAATATATTCTATAGCATAAGTAATATATTCTAATTTTGCAATAATCAAACCAGTATTGCATTGAGAGATTCAGGTGGCTAAATCAGTGCATAAGGCAGAGAACTCAGAAATAGATCTATGTATACATGTAAATTTTATATATGAAAAGTGGGTATTTCAATTCATGGGAAAGGATAGTTAGTTTTATAAATTGTTCAGGCATATGTCGTTATTCATATGGAGTAAAATTGAATGTTGCAACTGAAACACAAATATACTTTATATGACTTAAAGTCCCAATCACAAATAAACAAACAAACAAAGCAAATAAACTGTTATGAGAAGTTCTAAAATGCCATATATAAAATGTAGGCATTGGTGAAAATGTTTTAGCCATGTTCAGGAAAATACAAGCATCTGAATGATTAAAACACTTAAAAATCATTGCAGAGCTAAATAAATTGCATGGAAGTAAAAATATTATATATTTGGGAGGTTTAATTAAAATTAGAGATTAAATATTAACCTCTATAACAAATAATGAGTACTTACAAACTGGTAGAGGAAAAATCAACCTAATTTGAAAATCAGAGAAACAAATGATACAGATTGGCATCTAGGAGAAAAGTAACACCAAATTACCTATGAACATTAGAAAATATTCTTACACTGTTTTTTTTTTGGTCAGGAAACTATCCCCCCCACCAAGAAAAAAAAAAACAATTTAAATAAACAACAATGTGATACTGCTTCAACTATAAAACTGACAAAACTAAAGTTAGACAAAAAAAAACTTTTGGTCACTTTAGGTAGCAAAAGCAAGATTTTCTTTCACTACTGGTTAAAATGTGAATGGTTCCAAACTTTGAAAAGAACTTATTTAGAAACATATATTAAAATTTGTAATGCACATACACTTTTTACCTATTAAGTATAATTTTAAGTCTTTATCCCTTAGAACTAAACTCACTTTTATGTGTAAGAATATGCAATGCTGCGTTTTCTATAATGATGAAAAGAAGGAAAAATGCAATGAACTCTCAATTTTGTAATGGATATAAAGTAGACTTCAAAATTCTTTGATGTCATTCATTTTGAATCTCATTTTAGCACAAACAATTGGTTTGGAAGAAGCAACTGTATTTAAAATCATTCTATTCATTATCACACTTAAAACCTGTTAGAGTATTAAAGTGTGAGTAAATAAAATGGTTATAGTAAAATATTTGTACAATATGAATATTGTGTTTGTTGTATATTTTGCAATTATAAGATAATTAATAGGACTGCATAATAATTTTAATTATATTTCACAGTTTGAGTATACCTGGGTAATAAATGTTTTAATAAATTTATTTCATAAGTCTCTGTGGGTAGACTTTTATGTCCTTCCTTTTGCCATTTGGTTGTTAATCATAATAAAAGTGACTTCATTTAAAATTGCATAGCATTTCATAGATTTGGAAAGTGTCTTGATAGACATGGCATGTAACATTTAACAGATAAATATGGGACAGTTTTGAGTGGTACTTGTTTACATAGTGGAAATTTCTGTGTTTATAAAGATTAATTTCTCAGCACAGAGGCTTTAGGGCAGTGGTCTTCTTGAATAAATCTACTCCTTTGTAAAATAGGAGATTCATCCCCAGGTATATTTTAGTTCAGCTTCTGCACATATGCCAATGAATAGCTGAAATCATCAATAACTACAGAAAGGTACCCTGGGGAAATGTTAAACATATTCACTTGAAGATATTAATAACAATCGAAAATCAAGTATAAGTGACCTATTCTTCACTCAAAAAGTGACTTATATGTAGCTTATTAGGGAACAAATTATTACCTTGCATTTTATTTCATCATCCAGCCATTTTCACATTTTAGGTTTTCTAAGCGCTAAAGCTCAATAAATGTTATATTTATTTGGGTCTATAGGATATGGTATAAGTAATAGAAAGTAAAAGATTTTTAAAATGATGGTAACTATTTAAAAAATATTTTTTCTTATGATCTGAGCAAAATATGATCATTACAGAATTATTTAGAAAATGTTGCTCAGAAAGGAAGAAAATTAGTCTTCTGCGTCCCTATTTCCTCAAGCAAAAGTAACCACCAGAATGATTTATGTCATATATTGTGTAGATATCCAGTTA
Source organism: Cabassous unicinctus (assembly GCA_029593785.1). Taxonomy (NCBI): domain Eukaryota; kingdom Metazoa; phylum Chordata; class Mammalia; order Cingulata; family Chlamyphoridae; genus Cabassous; species Cabassous unicinctus. Next base: position 2,979 of record JAQZBX010041651.1, on the reverse strand, counting down.
GTTCAGCCTTTTTTTTTTTTTTTTTTTTTTTTTTTTTTTTTTTTTCTATTTCAAAATCTTTCCAATGTATATAGATAATCATATCTTGGTAGTCGACTGCTTTGAAACTCATCAAATTTGGTACTCGAGGCATTTTGACATGAAAACTTTCTCCCTGTACTTGTCATTTGTTTGGTACTCAAATCGCAAGCTAGAACTTGTGGTGTCGGTTACCTCGTGACTTGCTACCATTTCCACCTGAAACAAAGGGTCATGAATTAGTCACATGATAGCTCTTGTCCTGTGCACATCCCATTGCAGTTGTATCTTAGCTTCGGTAGTCATTTTGTGTATTTTTGTGGTTTTTTTTTCTTATCATGGGTCCTAAGAAAATGAGCAGTGATAAAGTGATAGAGCCGAGCAGAAAATTACTTCACACCGTCATTGAGAAAAAAAAAAAAGATAAATATGAGAGTGGTATTCTCATTACTGATCTTTCTAGAGAATATGATATGCCTAGAACAATGGTCTCCACCTCACTAAGAATAAAAAAGGGATAAAAAGTGCTGATATTGTGAAAGGAGGTAAAGCAGTAACAAAGCAGCATTCCCAAGCACTCGAGGAAGTTGAAAAGCTGTCATTAATTTGGGTAAATGAGAAACAGTTAGAGGGTGACAGTGTTGGAAGCCATGATGTGTGAAAAAGCAAAAGAGTTGCATTCTGATCTTTTGAAAAACAAACTGGAACCAAGTGATGAGAGTGTTTAAGTTTTTAAGGCCAACCACCAGCCACAGCTGATTTGATAATTTTAAAAAGAGGACCAGTGTCGTGAGGCATGGCCATTTGGTGAGTGCTAATAAAAAGGCTGTTGCTGAATTTGTCAGTGAATTTCAAGACTATGTAGCGGCTGAGGGTTTTATTCCCCAACACATTTTTAATGGTGATGAGATCGAAGTTCTTTGGAAAAAAATGCCAAGTAGAACCTATATCACAAAAGATGAGAAGGCATTACCAGGCCAGAATTTGAGGCCAGAAGCTGTGACTCAGAGCAACTTCAAAGGGTTTGAGGCTGACCCCAAGCCTGCAGGTACAGAGGGTACAGTTGTGCAGGATATTGTATCTTTGGGCCAATCCGTGGGTCTGGAGGTCGATGCTGTTGATGTTGAGGAGTTAGTGGAGGAACATCGTGAAGAGCTCAGCACTGAGGAGCTGCAGGAACTACAGAAGAAGAAGCAACAAGAGATGGCTGAAGAGACTTTTGCAGGTGAGGGGAAGATAAGGGAGGATGTCCCCAGTTCCTTGATAAAAGAAATGTGTGCAAAATGGGCAGAAGTTAAAAACTTTGTGGAGAAGTACCATCCAGACAAAGCTCTGACAAGCAGAAATATGATTTTATTGAACAATCAAACAATTTTACACTTTTGAGGAATTCTGAAAAGAAGATAGAAGCAGTCCCCACTGGAAAAGTTTTTAGTGAAGATGACAATTCTTTAGTTTACTAGCTGTAACCATTGGCCAATTTGATGGAATTGTGAATTCCAAAAATATAATTGGATCATGCTTGTAAACTCATCTGTTAATCTGGGCATGATTGGGTTATGATTAGGGTGTTGAGCCCCACCCCTTGGTGGGTGGGGAATCGAATATAAAAGGCAAGGCAGGGGATAGATGGAGCAGGTTTTTGAATAGCAGTCTTTTGAGAAGCAGTTTAAATGTTGGAAAGAAGGCCCCAGGAGAAGAGAAGCAAGCCATTTGCCTGATCGCCTACAGCTGACCTTGTGGAGGAACAAGGAGCTAAGCCTGGAGAGAAACGCAGCCCCGGGAAGAGAGGAACCCCAGAAGCCTGAACCCTGGCAAACACCGGCAGCTGTCTTGCTCTAACACATGACAATGGACTTTGGTGAGGGAAGAAACTTATGCTTTTTGGCCTGGTAACTGTAGACTTCTACCCCAAATAAATACCCTTTATAAAGACCAACCCATTTTTGGTATTTCACATTAGCACCCCTTTGGCTGACTAATACAGAATTTGGTACCGAGGAGTGGGGAAGTGCTTTTGTAATTACCAAAATGTTGGAACAGTTTTATAAATGGGTAAGGGGTATTTTTTGGAGAAATTGTGAAATGCTTGATGGAAAAGGCCTAGATCGGTTTGAAGAAACTGTTGATAGTAATATGGACGCTAAAGAGACTTTCTGTGATGCCTTAGAAGTAAATGATGAAACTTTTATTGGAAACTGGAGGAAAGGCAATCCATGTTTTAAAGTTGCAGAGAACTTAGCAAGAGTAACTCCTAGTGTTATATGGAAGACAGAATTTGAAAATGGCGAACCGGAGCATTTAGCTGAAGGACTTTCCAAGGTAAACTTGGAGAATGTGGCTTGGCTTCTCCTTGCAGCTTATAGCAAAATGCTAGATGAGCTAAATACACTAAGGACTGAACTTTTGGGCACAAAGAAAACAGAAACTGATTCCGGAACTTCCAAGTTTCTGGAAATCAAATTCCCAGATAAAAATGCCCTATTTGAAGACTTTACTAAACTTAGAACCTGTAACTCAGAATTGAAGATGCAGTTATCTTGGAAAGACTTGTGGAAAGTCTTATTGTCTGATGGCATGGACCCCTGCTTCCTGCATGCTAAACCAACAAAGTTTTTGAGAGAGCTGTATGAACAAAACCACTGTCAGCTTGGACAAAAGAGAACATGGAAGGGAGCGACTGAAGGAGAATCAGCTTTAAGAAGAAAACTGTGGAAGCAGAGATCTGGACTTAAGACATCTCCTTGGGCCAAGAGAGGAGCCCCACCCATGTGTACAGAGAGGGTGAGTTTTCCCCAGCAGTTGAAGAGGGTGGATGTCCCCACCTGATGTTCTGGGAGAGTTTTGCCACCCCAGGGTGCAGGGAGGGTGGAGCACATTCCTCAAAGATTAGGGTGGTTAAGGTCAACACCCCATAGGTCTGAGAGGGGTGTACCTGTCCCCCATGGATTAGAGAAGGCC
>JAQZBX010041650.1:0-22282 GCA_029593785.1 Cabassous unicinctus | reverse complement strand
TTTTTTTTTTTTTTTTACCCCCGTTTTACCTAATTCATTGATGACCATGCCAGAGATTATCTGTAGCTGAGCTCATAATCCATTTTCATTTTTCATTTACTAATAGGCCCCAGTTTTTACATGTGCACATTCTGTCCAACAAAAAGACCAAATTTCCCACCATCCCTTCCAACCAGCTGTGGTCATGTGACTAGATTCTGGCCAATGTCATATAAGCAATAATATCATTGTGAACTTCCAGGAACTCTCTTTAAAAGACAGGAAGGCATAACTTTCCATCTTCATTCATCCTATTTGCTCCATTAAATCTGAGTGTAATAGTTGATTACAGAATAAAATTTGGACCATGAGGGTATTTTGGAAGTGGAAGCCATATACAGAGGACCAAATATAGAAGGATCCTGATTGCTGATGCTTGGAGCCAATATCTCAGCCCTGGAATGCATCCTTCCAGACTTCTTAAACATTAGAGAGAAATTAAATTTTACCTTAAACAATTTTCCAGGTTTCATTTACTCATAGTAAAGACTAATTCCAATGAACTCCATAGATTCATATATGTGTGATTTTCTACCTTGGAAATACCATTCCTTTGAAACTTTGACCTTTGGTATCTGAGCCCGTATCAAACTATTTTATGTTCCCACCTACTTTTCCATAAGCAGCAATCTTGGTGGAGAATAGGAGAGTGATGGTTCTGGCAATATTGATATAATATTTGATATAATATATAATTTGATATCTCCATCCTCTCAAATTACTCATTGTGATGTTTTCTAAAGAATTAAAGAAAACCAGCAATCTTTGCGACCAAGTAGATATTGCAAACCAGGATTACTCTGATTTTGGGCCTCTCAATCTGGTTCAGTAATATTGAAAATTAGGATTTTGTGCCTCTGTGACTGCCTCAGCTTCCTTGGTCCCTCTGGAAACTCCAAGACTGGTTGAGGACCAAAATCAATCTGATCTTGACCAAAGGAGGCATTTGCCAGAGCATGGCACATCCTCACTGTATGTGGTCCTTCACACACAACTCTAGACTGGGCCATTTCCAAGACTGAGTGTGAGGAGCAATTTTGCAGCACTCTAGATCCTTAATCTGGAAACATCCCAGCAGCCCTTAAACTATGTGGGTAAAGTGACAGTAGTGGATTTATTCACTGTGGTTCCCTTAATGCTTGATATAAAGTAGAATCTTGTATGAATGAGTTAAAAGAGAATGCAGGAGAGGAAAAAAGAAAAAAGGAAGAGAAAAAGGAAGATAAAAAAACAAGGAAAGAAAGAATTTTATACAGCTATGCCTAAAGGATATATAAATGAGTGTGGGGCGAGTGTGTGTGCAGATGTGGGTGTGTGATTAAGTCAGAGAGGTAAAAGTTTTTGAGAGCTGGAATCCCCTTTTTCACTTCTCACTCAGGTTCTCCAAGTTGCTAATGAGTTTGGCTAATGAGGGAGTTCTCTTGAATGTCAAGATCCCAATACATCTCATTCAATTTACCTCCCAACTCAGTTAATTCTGCTGATGGTTTTTAAAGGCCCCAGGCAACCAACCAGACATATTCCTCTAAATAATTCACTTTTTCTCCAACCTTTGTTTTCCCATCTGCTGCCCCTAAATATTAGAAGTTTCCACAGTTTCTTTGACCTCTGCTGTAGAGAATCTACTTGAGGAAATTGTCTTCATGAGGGCCCTTGGGAGATTGGCCAGTTTCTGGGCCTCTGACTTGGAGATTGCCCTCTCTTAAGTCTTCATTTTGGAAATCTTTATTGAAGGAAGACCAAAAAGTTCATTATAGCCCTCCTCACCCCCTATGAAGTAATGGAGATAATGAGCTATAGACCCTTGGAACTGAAGGAGGTCTTACAAGGTCACAGCTGCCTCATAAACAGAAAGGGGCATGGTTAATGGTATGTTTGTGACCCTCCAGCTTAACTGAAATCTGCAAGCATAAAGATATCTCTTAGAGCTTTGCAGCTGCTATCCCAGTAGAAGTATGTACAAAGTAAACCAATGAGGTTACTTAAAAAAAACAGCTTTTTTGAGATAAAATTCACATGTCATCTAATTCACCTATTTAAAAGTGTACAATTCAATGAATTTTAGTGTATCAGAACCAATTAATTGAAAGCACCAGCCTGATCACCATTAAAGACCTCCCCTGTGGTGTGGGTCTTTATTCTGAAGATGTCTCCTCTGCCCAAAACATGTTCAGGCATTCCTGGGAACTGCCTTCAGCGCTTACAGCACATTCTTTTGAATCTTCCCTATGGTGATGAATCTTTATCCTTTGAGGGTGGAGTCAATTCTTTGGAAACAAGCAAGTTTCATTCAGAGCCAATTCTTTTGAATGAAGTCTGTGATCAAGCTGTGTAATAAGGTTTTGGGTCAAAAACCAAAGGGTGGCTTTAAAATCTTTATTTATTTTCTTGTGTGGCTTAGAAATATATTCTAAATGGAATGACGAAGTCATTTGACTTTAATCTTTCGAGCCAGCATTATTGAATTAATGTGCCAACTCTCAATTAATTAAAGGGCAAATTAATTTCTCTCCCTTATAGTCATACTTGTACCTACAAATGGTCCCTTCACTAGAAATAGAGGTGTGCACAGAAAAATGGACCAGGAGTTTGAAGATCAGAGGGAAAGCTCAGGTTTCACTGTTTTCTATTCTCTTGACCACAAGTATGTCACTTAACCTCACTGGGTTTCCATAACTGCTCCTACAATTAAGAATAATACCACACACTGCATATATTAAGTGAGTTAATACTTGTCACCTTGATTTGTAAATGGTAACTTAAAAAACACTGCACACATGAAAAAGAGAATGTCTAATCTGAAAATGTTCAGAGTTGCAACTCAAAATCAAAAACAAGAAACTTACAGAGTTGAAAAACACAGTATGGGTAGAGATTTCCCTTGGAGGCATGAATTTATAATAGGACCAGTTCTGGGAAAGAGTAAACCCATAAATGAGTCTTGTATTTTTGCTCAATTCTCTTGATCAGCTTGTTTTCTTTAAGGTACCCTTAAAGTACACGAAAATACATTTGTTAGTGTTTCTTTCTATTCTTCACTAAATTAACTCCCATTCAACTTTCATATCTCAGTTTAAATCTCACTTCTGTAAGTATCACTTCCTTATCTCCTCCCATAACCAGGTAAAGCTGCCCCCCCCCAATAACACATATACACACACATACATGGTCCTATAACATAGATGCTTCTCTTCTTTGAAAATCTTTTTCAATTTATAATTATTTATTATAAGTGTTAGTGTCTATCTTCTTAACTAGATGGTACCCTCTATAAGGGCAGGAGCTGTGACTGTTTAGTTCACCACTATGTTCCTGGTACCTAAAACAGTACCTGGCATGGGTTAGGTGCACAACAGGTATTTGTTGACTGGCTGTGTTTGCAACCAGGTTCTTCTTTCTCTTATATCCTTAAGCCTGATAGGATATTTCAGATAGAGGCTCTTGCTGTATTCTTCTAAGAATTATAATGGGAAAGTAAATTTGGCGAGGATCTTAGAGATCTGAATTTAATGCCCACATTCTGCCAAAGGGAAAACTGAGGCTTAGAAAAGAGAAATGATTTATTGAATGTCAACAAGACTAAATCATGGTGGATGCTGGACAAGAACTCAATTTTTCTGATCCCCAGTCTAGAGCTCATTTTGTTGGAGCATGTTGCAGGTGAATAGCATCTCCAAAGGCTTCAGAGAGTCAACTCTGTATGAGACAGGATTGGCTCCAACTCTGTGGGAAAGGAAATCTCCCAAAACAGTGTTTTTAAAAGAATGAGATTTTTTCCTTAGATAAAATCTGAACAGGCTTGTATTAGAGACCAGAGCCCCTTCCTATCTTTTGATTGTGCACACTTGGGCTCCATTCCCAAGTGTGTCTCAATATCCAAGAGGACAAAGGGGGGAGAAGGAACACCCTCTACTTTTTAGGATAATTCTAGGAATTTGCACTCAATACTTCTGCTCACATCCCATAGGGCAGAATATGACCACATCTAGTTTCAGTGGATGCAGGTATGTGTAGTAGTTATCCTGTACTACCATGTGCCCAATGAAAAAATAGGGCATCTGTCAATGAGGAAGAAGGGGCAAATGGCTATTGAGGGACAACTCCCAAAGACTCTTCGATTGTGGGGAACAATTTGGTTTTTAAATCTGGAGTAGAACTTGCAAGGGCTGGAAGAAAAAAAAAGTTTTTCAAAACCTCTCTCCTGTCCTTATGCATGTAGAAATGCCAGAGGAGTAACAATCTTTGTAGTTTTGCCTTCAGATAGACTGACACAGGAATGGGTAGTTATGTGTGAAATTCAAACTTAAGAGCACTGGTCTTATAAAAAAAATTCCATTCCTTTTTCTCATTTATACCTCCATTCAGTAATACATCCTTTCCTTCACTGAAAACCTAGGTGCCAGGCATGAATTCAATTTCCAAATGTTTTAAAGGCGAGGATCCATACATCCCAGGAATCACTCTCCAAGCCCAGTGATTTAAATGTGTATGGATTGAGCCATGCAGCCATGCATACCAACTGAAATGTTCCATCATCTCAGTGATCTTATCTCACACTTATGAACTAAGACAGTATTTCCTAAGAGAAGATTATTTTGTTTCTTTAGGTGCTGCCTTTGCAAAATGCTGTCTTCCTCTCTTTGAGCAACTCTCATTGCAGGGCAAAGGACTTCAGTGCTGTGTGTACTTGACCTAGTACCTGGCACAAAGCAGCCGCATGTTCAGAACTAGTGTGTTATTCTGTTTTTCTTTGAGCACATGCCAGCCATTCTGGCATATGGAATCACACCGTGTTGTCACACAGCTGTCAGCCGTGGGGAGTGACTTGGGGAGTCTTTAGGCACCCTGCCTCACAAAGCCTACATCAGGGTTCTCACTCAAGGCCCCTTAAATACTTAAGAAATCTAAGTAAATATACTGTGTTCAAGCTTCCTCATGTCACAATCACAGGCTCAAGGCAATCCTCCGGCTCACTTTCCAACCTCATCAATGCTTTAGTCTTATAACAATTCTAGACCCACCATTGCCTTTGAAGGGTGCACTTAATATGCCCAATCTACAGAGGAAGTAAGAGAGGCTCAGAGAGATGACACGGCTTTCTCAAGGCCACAATAGCGTGTAAATGACAAAGCCAGCTCTATTTTTCCCAGGAAACCTCCCTTTGAATGAGCAAATGAGCTCTTGGACAAGAATGTGAATGTTGTGGGAGCTCCTTTGAAGAGCTCTGTGCTCCTTTCTACAGAGGCAGGATGCAGATTGCTAACATCTGTGTGCTGACAAATGTCTCCTGGTCCTGCACAATTGACCACTTAAAACTTTATAGCAGGAAGGACTCACGAGTTTTCAAATCCAACTCCCTTATTTTGCAGTTGAGAAAAAAGGAGACACGGAGAGGTCACACAGTGAGCTTGTGACAGGAGTGAGAGAATGGCCCAGGTCTACTTCCCACTGTTAGTCAAGACCTCATCACACCTCACTGCGCCCCACCGCACAGAGGAGCACAGGAGGGGCTGGTTCACAGGACAGGGAGATGTGCTGTCAGGAGTGTGAGGGTCTTCTGTTCTGTACTTTTCAAAGTGAATGTTCAAGAGGTGCGGAAAGATTCAATAAAGACTGGCTAGTAAGGGATGGGAAGATGTCCAAGGGGGAGCAGGAGGAGAAAGCCACCTACATCATATCCCACCCCCTCCGAGTGCCCAGCTAGGAATAAGGCCACTTGTTCCACTCCCACTGGAAGAGGTTCACACCTTAGTTGTTATCAGTTATACCTTAACTCCCCTCTCCAGTAACCATTTAATAAGGATTAGTTGACAATCGGTTGAATAGAGGCAGATGATGTCAGAAGGAAGGTCCTGGGGCCTCCCAACTGTCTACTTCATAATATTTCCTTATTGCTGGTCAGACTTCTCAAAATACCTCCTTTGTGCCAGCATCATTATTGCAGAAAGGGCGCCTGGACTAGAATCCTGGTTCCACTGCATGCTATCCTCATTCTGGTGGTTGGGGCACCATTTAAATCAGACTTCCACTACAGGAAACAAGTGCTCACTATAAGATGAGTGAAGGCAAGGACCTGATCTGTCTGTCGGTGTATCCTCAACACTTAGTGCAGAGCTGGACATAGTAAGTGCTCAGTAAATATTAGTTGAATAAACTGATACTTATACAAATGGGTAGGGAGGGCTGGAGTAGGACCCTATCAGGGCGGATGACATGATGTTAACAGATGACAATGAGGGAACAGAGCTATATAAGTGTTACAAAATATGTCAGTTCTGTTAAGGAGAATGGTCTTTCAACTGGAAAGGGTAGAACATAGAGAGGAGGATGCATGAGGAAATACTATGGATGCACAGATTTCAAAAAGCAGAGATGAAAGAAGTCGATCCTCATTGATCAAGGATAGACATTTATCAAGGGACATGTCAGGCACTGTGTAACATGTTTTAGGTATGCTATTGAATTCCTTTCTCACAACAACTCTGGAATACCTGTATTCTTAATCCATCTTATTTTAAAGAAGATAAATAGTTTCACCCTGGTCACCACCTAGAATAATTTACTTAATAGAGACCAGATTTGAATTCCACACCTGAAGTCTCATGCTTTTCCCAACAGCTTAAAAATATAATTATAACAGCAAGCAATCACAGAAGATCTACAGAGAAGATGGACAAATGAACCAATGTTAGGGAGATGGATGTTAGAGTTGATATATAAATTTGAAGTCTAACCCCAGGAAAATTCTAGAAAATCTCAGCACTTAGATCAGGAAGCAATGGTCACCAGGAACCAGTCTGGTTTGCCTAAGAATAAGAAGAGGTAATGACATATTCACCACTTTCCTTTGGTGTTTGGGTAGCAGAGCATTGGGCTATAGCCAAGGCCATGTGCATCAGTATCAGCAAGGGACTTAGCAGGCTCCCTCAAAATATTTTGGAAGAAAACCTTAAGAAATGAAGTCTAGAAGATAGTAAATGTCAATGGAACATATTGGTTGAAGAACTGGGTAAAACTTTATATTATTATATTTGTCTATCTTGAAACTTGACGTTTCTTAAAAATATTCAGTGAATTATTTGAAATGAAGATTGAGTTTGTTGACACTTCTGATGTCCTAGAATTGGGAGGGATTCTTGATGGAGGCCTGGGATCAAGACTTCATTTCCAGAAGAAGGAAGCTTGACGAGATCAGGCCCAGGCTTTAAGGAGGGAGCTTTTACAAGGATCAGCAACTAACTGAGCCACAAGTTGAGGGTTTGGGCACAGATACAATTGCAATAATGATGTGCAAGTACCAAGCTGGACAAACAGCAAGTTTAATTTCACAGGGAGTCTCCTGAGCACTTTGCACTTGATCTAAGGTCATCTGTCCTGGAGTTTTAAAAAGGCAGCACTGAAGCTGCCATTTGGCAGGGTGTGTGTGTAAGGTGCACGCACGTACGTGCACACTCACATGGGTGTGTGTCTGGGGAGTCATGTGACTCTGGACATGGGGATTGGAGCTAGGCAAGATGATATTTAAGCTGGAGAAAAGAAGGATTAGAGGGATTTATTAGTCATCTTCAAATAATCAATAGGCTTTTTATGTGGAGAAGAATTTGTTTCTTTATTTTACTTATGTGTGTGTTTGCTTTTTATGTCTTTCTCCCAAAAAGGTTTTGAAGTAACTAAAAATTTTCAAAAGCTACTCTTTCTTCAGAAGTCAGAACTAGGACAAGCGGTGAATATTGTAAGGAACCCATTCTAACCACCTGAACCGCAGAACAGCAGGGTGACCTGAGTACGTAGTGACTTCCCACCCCCAGAAGTAGGCCAGTGCGGGGCCAGCGTGGTGCGAGCTGCCTGCTCACTTGCCCTCTTAGAGCCGCGCGGATCGCCGGGCAGCTAAGGTGTCTTCCAGCGCTCTTTCTGTACACATTTATTTATTTAAATTCGATCATTTCTTGACTATATTAACTATGTTCTCTTTTCAAAACTTTGTTTTCATAACAAACACAATACAATGGCAACAAACTTGAGGTTTCTGGCTCCAGTCATCGAGGTCCTGCACAACTAAACCCAAGTCTGCGAGGGCAAGACTTTCAGGAACATAGTAAAACACATAGCTGCTAAGGAGTGCGTTATTACATAACTTCCAGTTTCTTTGGAAAGAAGACTTGAAGCAGTGGCAGGGCTGGGAACAAAACATACAAGAAACTCTCTCTCCAGCATCCCACCCCCTGGCTCTCTGGCTGGCACTGTTATCCATCTCTAGGCCTTTATTTTCCCCATGCAAACTTGTCCACCCTTAACTACTTCTTAGCTTCTGGGGAGGAGGTAGAATAAGGTGATTGACATGCCCAGAAGGGACATTTCACATTTCATCAAGGGAGTTTATGTTCACGGAAAGAAAAAAAGAAATAGAACACGGCTCCCCTGTTCCACACCCAACCAAGGACAAATCAACAAGTATGAAATTACAACCAGCCAACTCTCCCTGTTGTCTTTAAAGTCATGACCAGAAGAATCTGGACTCTGCTATTTTCCCTAGACTCAGGCTTGTAAATGCAATAAAACAGATGGCACTCCCTGGGGGAAGCCTAGCATGACCTCTCCCAGAAAGGTAGCCTTTGCTTTCCCTCGCCTTTGTACATGCCACTCCTGGGTTGTCATTTATTTCCATGCTTGACTGTCTTTGAGAGGCAGAGTAACAGAATGCTCAGAGCATGAGCCTTGGAGCAAGACCACCTGGGTTCACATCCTAGATCTGCCACTTCCTAGCTCTGTGACTGAGCAATTCACTCATCAGTAGTATGGCAATGATGATAGTGTCTACCTCATAGGGTTGTCTTGAGCACAATGCGTGCAGAATCCCAATAAGCATCAGCTACTGTTATGACAGTGGTTGAAAGAAGGGCCCTGGAATCGTACCTTCCTTGGTTCAAGTTCTTTAGGTCTGTTACAGTGCTAGATACTTAGTCTCCTTTAGCCTCAGTTTCCTCAGATGCAAAATGGGAATACTAACAATCTCTATCACAAAGTATAGTCAAACAGGGGAGCTGCCTGAGTCCTAGCACTCAGGAAAAGTTGTACATGGGACTCTGAGGCCTTTCAGGGCAGGGACTAGCACCTAGCCATTCCCCACCACACTCACTCACACACACACACACACACACACACACACACACACACCCCACATACCCAGCCATACATTACGCCACAAACACACAGACACCACACACACACCATAATACCACACACCACATACACACATACTACACTACCCACATCACATACACCCCAGATACACATACACACACACACACATACCACTTGTACCTTTCATCCCTCCCTCAGCTGCTCTAGTGAGCCAGAGGGAGCTGTGCTGAGTTTCAAGGATATGATTCAGCTTCCAGAGCCTGTTGCTACAAGCAGAGGTCCCTCATCAGCTGTGGCCACCTCCCTGGAAAGGCATGCAGGCTGAGTTCAAAATTTGCATTTTGGCCTGGGGAAAATGATGTGGAGTTATGATCTTTTTCCCCTTTTCTGACTATCAGGTAACACATCTACCCAGGCCAGCAGACCATTTCTCCAGCCGAGGTATAGGTGAAGGTGGTTATTTTTTCTGAAACTCCACATGGCTCTAAAGAATGCCATATGTGTGAAAATTAACAGGCATTTCTTCCTGAGTAGTCTGCACAGCAGATGATATACTTGAACACCACATTTCAGGGAGACACAGAATATTGAGCTGGGAGGACTGTTAGAGTCTTTTTCCTGTCCACTGGTTCTCAGACTTACCAGATTTTAAGAACCATCCTCCCTGCTCTCAGAACTCATGCTATTCAGACATATTACCAGGTCCAAACTCCACAGAGATTATTCTTCAGGAGGTCTGGGGTGGTGTCCAGAAATCTGCCTTTTAAATAAGCATCCTGGGAGGTTCAGATGCAGAGGGGTACACAGATGACCCTTTGAGAAACACTGGAATTATTTCGGAAGTGTGGAATACTGGATCCCAATCATCAAATACCTGACTCATGCAAATCGTTGATTAGTGGTAAGGTTGGGACTAGAACTCAGGCCTCCCTGCTTCTGGTTCAGTGTTTTTCAACATTTGATTTGAGTCTGTTGGCTCCTCCTGACTTCAAATCTCCAAGCACTTTAGAGGAAGTTTGTGGCAGAAAAAAGCACAGAATTTATGGCTTAAATCCTAATCATATAACCCAGGCCTTCCTTGTTCTCTGGTTTAAAGGTCCATTTTTCTGTAATGGTGTCTCCAAAGAACTTTCCATTTAAATTACTGTTCTACACCATCTGAGACCAAACTGAAAACACTACAGATCTCAGAGGGCAGGCAAGTTTCCTCTGTGGACATCGTCTCACTCCCTCTGGGAGACCTGGTTTCCCCAACACCGTCTCCCTCTTAGCTGTCAAGCCCAGGGGTTATCACGTAATTCTTAATGAAAGGGGCCCAGATTCCAATTGCAGAGTATCACCAGGAGAACAGGGAACGTGAACTTCTCAGTTAAATTGCCCTGTGCCTAACCCTGCTCAGAAGCCAAACTTACCTAAAATATCACACTCAACTCTTCACAGACTTTGTGACCCTTTAGATCTGGGGTCCGCAAACTAGGGCCAGCAGAAAAAATCCAGTCTACCGTCTGTTTTGTAAATAAAGTTTTGTAGGAACACAGCCAGGGCCATTCATTTACGTATTGTGCATGGCTGCTTTTTCACTACATAGCACAGCTGAGTAGTTGTGACAGAGACTTTATGGCCTGAAAAGTCTAAAATATTTACTCTCTGGTCTTTCCTTGGCCTAGATAGTTACATGACCCAGGGGTCATGGAGAATATAATGCAAATTAAATCTGCACACCCAAAACCAGAAAATCCTAGATGAACTCCACAAGCTCATGTTGTTGTTGAAGGGGCTATTGTATAAAAGTTATCAGACATGACATTGGCTTCTCTATTAAGCATCAGACCATCTCTTTTTCCCTCCCCTTCTTCATCCTCTCCCACTCCTAAATATGGTTAGTTGTGCCCTGTGTTTGTATGGACAGGTCACTTCCTTCCTGCTTTCAGAATCTTCATGAATACAGGTCCAGAGGGGCTGGGTCCAGGGCTAAGAGATTGTCCCCAAAGCAGAGTAATCTCTTTCCCCTTTCTGTTGTTGCCTAGCAACAATTTGAGAGGGTCCAGAAAGATTCCAAAGGCCTGAGAACTCAGCATGAAATGACGTGAGGGTCATCTGAGAAAGGGTCCCTGAGTTATGTTTTTGATTACCCCTCTCAATTTCATGTATGCTTGTATATTCACACACCCAATGGCCATTCAAATAATTTTCCCATTAGGAAGAGATTTGATGTGTAAACTCTTCACCAAGGAGTTTTTACTGGGAGACAAAGAACAAAGTATGACAAAAGGTCATCGTCATGAAATGTGTTCTATGGGAGATAAAATTTCAAAGCTGCTTTTACAAGGTGAATGACCTCATGCTTAGACCCATGGGATTTAGAGTTAAAGCACCTGGACTTGAAATAATAGTAGTATCTGTGGTATAGGTTTTTTTGTGTGGATTACATAAGAAAATTCATTTATAATCTTAGCACAGTGGTTGGTGCTCCATGAAGGCTAGTTATTGTTTTTGTTGTTGATGATGATGCTGATCTTGTTTCCACCAGGGATTAAACTAGGTAGGGTGTTACAGCTAGACCCTTATGAGGTATAGGGAGTAAAAAAGAGAGTTTGGAAAGTGGTAAATCAGTTGCATTGATGGTCCCCATTACTCACACCCTTTATCCTGTAAATTGTAGCCCATCCATCAGGTTGAGAGACACAAGGAAGAAACATATGACCACCAACATGTCAGCCTTATTAATGATAAAAGGTGGATTGGAAGATGTGACCTGAGAGCTGTCACCCAGTGGTCTTACTAATAACACTTAGTCCTAGAATTAAACTTACCCACTCAACCTCTGGCAGAGTGGAACTGACCAAATGTCCCCCACTTAGAGAAGCTCTTAAAACATGGAAGAGATCAGAATAGAATGCATACTTCCTATAGACCATCAAGTTTCAGGGGATGGAAGACCAGGGATGGGCTAAGGAAAAAAGAGGTAGAATTGAACTTGCTCAGTTCCTCATACAAAACTATGCATCAGATATCTCACTCTTCCTTCAGTGAAAAGGAAGGAGTGAGGAACAGGGAGAGAGACCAGGTGTGTTCTTCCACCAGCAACCCCTTCTTATGGAAAGAGGAGGTCAGAGAGATTGAGGTTCTCCCCTAAAACTTCTGGGATAACACAGAAAAACCCCTAACCAATCTTGGAGCTGGGGATCAGAGATTTCCCCAAAGAGGTGAGGAAAAAGTGGGATATTGGCTTTCAGAAGAGAAAGCAATCAAGAAATCGTTCACAGAGGAAGTAGTACCCAAAATGGGCTTTGATTCGTCAACATCTCACAATAAGTGGAGTGGCTGTGCAAGCAAATTCAAGACAGGAAAATAAATGCTAGCTGCTGCGCAGTGGTAAAGAGGCTCAGGGCATGTTCAGAAGAATGAGCTGGTCAGTAGGGTAGGTCTGTGGAGAATGTGTAAGAGTGCAAGGGATAGAACAAGAATTTCATTTGGGGCCAAGTATTGGTGCATTTGGGATGCCAGGATACCAAGATGGAATGTGAACCCATGTCCTTTGTAGTCCATCAAACTTTTCTGACCTCACTGCAGGACCCCAGTAAGAAGTGATGAGGTTCTGGTGGGAAGTAAAGGGTGGGGAAAGGAAAGGGGAAGGACTGTGGGAAAGATCTTATGAAGAACAGGAAGGTGGACTCTATGGGGACCACATGGTGAAGACTGGTAAATAAAGAACCCAGATATGGCCGTAAGATGTTTGAAGTACAGGTGATCTGAACAGAAGTTAGAAAGCAAGGTCAGGTGGACCATTCCTTTTTTGAATGCCCAGTTTGAGGAATCAGCATTGTCCCATGGCAGAAATAACCAGCAGAGAGTTGGGAAAATGAGTCAAAGATAAGAAAGAAGTGTTGGGTCTAGATTTAAAGATTATGGCTTAATTCTGAGACTAGATGAAATCACAAAAAAAAAAGTAATATATAGAAAAAAAAGACCAACAAACTGACCTTGGGTAAACATCAATGTTTAATGGGCGTGGGCAAGGAGAACATCCCTCAAAGGAAAAATAGAAGATACAGTTAGGTTGAAAGAGTTTCAAAGTGGCGTATCACTGAGGTGATAAATATTTTACTTGAGGTGTTGATATATTGCGAATGATGTACCCTCAACTTTATTTTTGACCTTTTTTAAAATTTTGGCCTTTCTTCTTATCTGCAAAACGGGAAGCAAAATTGTTCTTCTATCCTTTGATGATTGAGAATCTCGATATAATAATGATAAAAAGAGTAATATATTTAGAGACTTATCAATTGGTTATACTTAACTATTTCTGTCTCCTTGCATCCAGTTTGGCAGTATGGCACAGGGAAGGGGAGTTCGAATGCCCTTGAGGAAGAGGAGGAAATGACATAGAGAAAGGTTCCCTCTCTCTAAGCCCAGAGGACTAAGAAAGATGACAGATGGGAGAGAAAGGCAGACAGGTGTGTGACCCCATTTCCCACTCTTGGGGGTGGGGGAAAGGGTGTGCTGGCTAGATTGGGGGGCTATATAACGTATAGGGGCTCTATCCCACTTCCCTATTGAAGACTCAGGGGGGGACTACAATGCAGAGTCAACACGAAGAGTCTCCACATGGCTTGAGAGGAGGGACTGACATATTCAGGCAGAGAGAGGGTTTTAGTGGCAGTCCTGAGACTCTACGTTACAGCACAGCAGAAGAGACACTAGGTGTAGAGCCCTGAGCCTGACATGGAGCCAAGTACAGTGAGGTTGAGCAGACCCTGAAGCAGAAGCCAAGACGAGGAGCTGCTGGGCCGGGACTGGGTGGAGGCAGAGCATGCACTCACAGGGTCTGCGGTGCCAGGATCCTGGTGGGGGGCCAAGAGGTGGAAGCACCTGACTCATCTGTACTGGGAAAAGTCCAAAGAAGAGTTCCTTATCTGTCGATGTCAGCATCAATGTCACTGAACACACAAGAATGAAGCAAAAGCAAGTGTACTTGATGAGCTGCTGCTCAATGGAACTAAAAACCAGCCCTGGGGAAGTGTCCCCCACGCAGTGCCATGGGGTCACGTCAGCCATTCTCCCACATCCCCAGAGAAGAACAGGGTGGGGGAAGGGACCAAGAAAACAGCAGTGGTCTTAAAGAGATGGACTTAAAATGTAAATAAATGGTTTAACTAATGATTGGATTCTTTTCCAGTTGCTGTGAACTAAATTTAATACTTTTCCTTAAATAGTTAACTAATGGGGATCTGTATGAGGAAGAGTAAATTAATAGTAGAGAAATAAAAGAACCCCAAGTTCTTTGTGCATCTAGCTTTAACATGAGTAATTCTGCCACATAACTTCAATTTCTGATTAGCTTGATGCCTAGTATAGAGTAGGTATTTGAAAAATATTGTGAAAATGAATATTTCCTCCTACTGTTTAACGTATCCAAATTGTCAAGGGTGGTAGCAAAACTGAAAACCAGTTGGCATTTAGTTTGGGGCCATTTCTCTCACTTTCCTTCTCTGCCTCCTTCATTTAGAATCTGTGTCCTCAGACTTTCTCCAACTGGCTTTAAATTGGAAGAAAGGATCAGAATCTCATTTAGATGAAGACATAAATGCAGATAAAAATGTAATGTGCCGTGTCACCCAGGGACTTTGGTTCATTACCTGGGTTCTGTCCTGGGCCTCAGGATGGCACTCCTGCCGTGGAGTAGGGCCTCTGGGAACAGCCGGTTCTTAGGTTGGAGAGACCCCTCCAATTACACACCAATGGCACTGGGGTGCTCTGTAGGTGAATGCCTCTGCTTGGATGGAGAGTTTTATCTGTAATAACTAACTGGTAATGCAGAGATGGCCATGCGGGACAAAGACAACACGCTCTTCATCTCCCAGAGAGGAAAAGGAAACCTAGTCAAGGAGTTTTAAATTTCCACCCAAAGTGAGCTTTTTAACTTTCTCTTTTTTTTTTTTTTTTTTTTTTAAGTCCGATTTCATTGCTTCCTCTTTTGGAATGAAAGATCACACAGGCATGGGTTTCTGAAGGTTATCTATAGCTTTGCCTAAAATGGCTATAATTGGAGAAATGAAATAGTGCTAACTGCAGAGCCTGGATAACATTATAACATTATGCAAAATGAAGACACTTTAGAAGAATAAAGGAACGATGACGATGCAAATCAGAGCCAGTGAAGGTCAGGCGTTTTGCATAAAGTACCTTGCAGTCTAATTTACGGGAACTTCCCCTGAGGAGAGAAAAGTGACTTATTAAAGCACAATGTGTTTTCAAAGAGTATTACTGCAGAGCCCTGGATCTGCTTACAAGTCCCACAGGCAGCCGCAAGGATTCAGCAAGGAGCTGGGTACCAACATAGCCAAGCTGACATTATAGAACCTTTGCACGGAAATAAAATATCCCAACCTCATGATTATACTCAAGCCAAGTTTCTTAACCCTTTTGGGGCCAAACTGAATGGGCCTTGGTTAGGGAACAGGACTAGGCAATTATTTACAGGCTACCATGTTTATCTCCTTATATCCTCAGAGCCATTTCTTTTTATAAGTGAGAATATCAAGGCTCAGAAAGTTAACATAACCAGCTTATGGTCCAACACTTGTAAGTGTTGGAGCTGACATGCAAACTCTGTTCCACTCTGAGGTCCAGTGTCATCCCAGTATACCATACTACCTCCAGGAAATAGACCAGGTCTTGCACTTAGCACTAGGTCTTTCTCATGGTAGGAAGATTCTTTAACTTGACTTCATAGCGTGGTAAGTTCCTGATATCTAATGGCTACCTTTGTTTCTCCTCTGTCAGACTCCTTGAACTAGCTACATCAGAGGTCCAGCTGGATCCTGGGCTCTCGCTTCTTACCCTCTTTTCAATGATGTTTACTACTATAATGTGACTCAGTAGCGAACACCTCAGTTCCTTTGGCTTTCAAAGGGAGGTGATATTACTTAATAATGTCATTGAGAGGCTCACACGTGATCCAAAGCAGGACACTCTCTATAGAGCTAAAATCAAAGACCTAGGGGTCAGACTTCCTGGATTGGTCCCTTGGTTCCACCATTTATTAGCTGTATGACCTTAGGCAATTTTCCTTGTTTGTACAATGGGATAATACAAAGACCTACCTCATGGGGTAGTATAAGGGAGAAAATAATAAGCCCTTGAAAGTTCTCATTACATTGACTCCTACTATAGTAGAGGTTCGACCTGCTAAGGTTTTATAAAAGTTCCTAACACCCTGCTTGGCACATTGTATATACTAAAGCCTAGGACTAGAGTGAGTTCCATCATGACAAAAACCAAGAAAGAGTTTCTCACCACCCTAGTAGTATTCACTCAGAAAGGACATATATGCAGCCAGTCTTACACAGATAGACTAGGCATGAGAAACACCTCAACTGCTGGTTAAACAGAGAGTTCGAGTCCCATCTTAGAACTACAGTCTGAGCGGCACATGAAATCGTAGGGAGGTTGTAAAACCACTGTACCGTAATTTTAACATGCATCCTCACCTTATTCCTATGCTAAGGCAAGCACATGGAGTTTAAGTCTTCACTGAGAAGCCTGGTTATAAAACTCCGTACGTTAAGCTTGCACTGGTTAGACATGATTGGGGATAAATGGCCAGGACAACTAGAAGACCTTCCTTCCTGCCTTGAGGAAGCTGAACTCTTTTTGTATAATTTACACATATAAATAATTTATAGAATAACACAAGAGAGGAGAGAGAGCTTTGGCAGTACTCTAAGTTCTACAGGAACTCAGTAGAGGAAAAGAGTACATTTGTTAGAGAGGAAAGACAGTGTATCTTTGCTCCAGATGGGCTTGAGTTCAAACCAATGTGCCACAGGTACTCACTGTGTGACCCTGAAAAAGTTACTATGTGACGGGGAATGCTAATTAAAATTGGGCAGGATTGTTGTGAGAATTATCAACAGTGTTTGCAAATTTAGCAAAAATGTCTGGCTTACAGCAAACATTCAGTTACTAGAAGCTATAGTTTCTGTGGGGTAAAGTCTTCAGAAATGATTTCTTGAAGGACATCATCCAGGAAAACTTAAGACAAGTTTGAAAGAACAAGAGGGTGTCACATTCTGATTAGGGTTAAAGGCAGGAGAGTGAGGAGGAAGACAGAACAAAGAGCAGAAGGTGGAGAGTGGCCATCTGATGAGACAGAGATGCTAATTACCTGCTCATCATCTACGTCTGCCTCTTTCCCTGAAAACCACACCTCTGCAATATGTCCTTTCACAGGCAACAAATCACATTTGGTTGAATTTAGTCATGTTTGAATTTCTCTTTGCCAGAGACTCAATTTCCTTGTTTCCTTTAAAGTTAAAGGAGATAATCTGACCCAGTTCGGATCAATGACAGTTAAGAGGAAGTCTGTTGGTGGGCTTCTCTGAGGTTTCTTTTCTAATAAAAGAATAGAGATACCTTCTTCCCTCTTCTTTATGCCTTTAGTTATGAGGTGGTTCTTGGAGCTATGGGAGCCATTTTGTAACCGTGAGGCAACAACAAAGAAAACAAAAACCAATTTACTAAGGGTAGGGGAGTTGGAAGATAGAAGGAGTGGGTATCCCTGATAGGTATCCTTGAGCCGCCACATCAGTTTGGGACAGGTTATGAGTTGAATTAAGACATGTTCAAGTTCTAAGCCCTGGTCTTGTGAATATGATCTTATTTGGAAACAGGATCATTGCAGATGGGATCAGTTATGTTAGAATGAGATTATCCTGATGTATGGTGAGCCCTTAATCTGATATTACTGGTGTCCTTATAAGAAGAGGAGAAACAATACAGACAGACCCAAGGGAGACAGCCATGTGAAGACTCAGGCAGAGACTGAAGTGCCGCTGTTATAAGCCAGGGAACATCTAGGATGGCCAGCAAACACCAACAGCTAGAAAAGGCAAGGGAGGCTTCTTCCTTCTTCCTACAGGTTTCAGAGGGAGCATGGCCCTCCCGACACCTCAGTTTCAGGTGTCAACCTTCTAGAACAGTGACAATAAATTTCTGTTGTTTTAAGCCATCAAATTTGTGGTGCTTTGTTATGGGAGTTCAAGGAAACTATGACAGACTGTCAGCCTCCATGCTTCTTGATACACAAGGGAGAAAAATCCAATATTTTTTTTGTCATTATTAGACTAATTCTGTCTTATTTGCAACTCCAAACATTCTTAACTGATGTACATGGTTAAAGCAGTGATAAATATTATTTCCTTATCCCTCAACAAGAAACATGGCCTTGCCTATCCTCTGCATATAGTTATGCTCACAGACCTAATAGAAGAAAGGCCGGGAAGGGACTCTTTTTTGGTGAAGAGGTGGACAAAATGAGGAGGAGAACTTGATCACCTAGGGTTTTCCTTCCAGTTAAAACCTCTCTATCTACAGCACATGCTTTTCAGACTTTTAGAAAAGGACACCTGGAGTCTAGCCAAGTTGGAATGACCCCTACCTGCTAGGTACAAATGATTCATCCAGTTTCTGGAAGTCCCAACTACACCACCCCAAAAAAGAGAGCCAGTGCATAGTTTCAATACAATTTGAAGTATTCCTGACAGTGTGCTCATTATCTCCCCCAGAGCTTAAGGGTTAAATTTCTCTGACTGAAACCCAAATGAACTTGGGCACTTGTGGGGAGTTGGTCCTATTTTCTAGAGGTAGATGATCCATTTGTCACTTCAGGTGTAAGCTGTTATATGTGAACACTACCATGCATGGCTGTTTTAAAATTTGCTTCTATTAAGTTTCAGGGAATATAGGGGTATGAATCACAACAAAATTGTATATTCACATGAAAGCACCATGTCTAATCTTGTGTTTGATGTAACACACTGGCCATTGTTGCTGCTCAAACATCAGAAGGTTTGTTCCTGGATCCAGGGTTAGCAAGGACAGTGTGTGCCAAGAGATGAAGAGTGAGGGTATCCTCACAATATATACTACAGGACCTATGGAAAGTGCTACTCCACAATTTTTCTTTTTTCTTAGTGCCATAGTGCTTAAAATGCCAACATTCCTTTGCTTTTACTTCTCCTTTAACCACATATGGCTTCTAGGAGAGGTGACATGCTGACTAGTTTATACTAAAGTATAGCTGGTTAACTTGATCCTATTCTCTTGACCGGAGGACCCAGGTAAGCTGAGGTAGGAAGTCCTAGCCACACTGAACACTTTCTTGCTCCCCAAACATATTCTGGACTTTTTCACTTTGATCCTTTTGATCACAGGGTCCTGACTGGACTGTCCCTTCTCTCCTATCTCTATCTGCCAATATTGTATTCACTATCCAGTATGTGGCTCAAGGGTCCTTTCTTCCATGAAACTTCCAGAATACCTACTCAGAATTAATACTTCCTTTACCACCTTTGGGCTACATAATTCATGTGTTGGTTCACTCACTCATTCATTTCTCACCATTCTTGTCCTTGTGGGGATTAAAAGGGGAGATAGATGTGAATCAGCAAACCACACTATTAAATATAAAATTATCATTATGGAAGCATTGTAATGGAGACATGTTATGAGAAAGTATGGAAGGAGGATATACCTGATCAGGGAGGTCACAGAGGGCTTCCCTAAGGAGGTGAGGATTAATTGGTGACCTGAAAGAAGGGGTAAAGTAGGCAGATACAATCAACTCCAGGCACTCTCAAGCATTGGATATTGCTGCAAAGAATGAGGCAGTAAATTTCTGGCACATGGTACATACTCAATAAATGATTGCTGGTTTCACGGTTTTATCATTATGATTGTTAAGTGCTACCATATTCAGTAGTATGGCCTTTTGGCCTTTTGCAAAATAGTCTAAAGACATCTAGTTATAAGATCTGCACATGAAACTCATCCTCTAAGGAGCTCAATTTTTATACTGTAGTACCTGGGACTGAAAAGCAACTGGAATGCTATCCCGGGCATACTATTGGCCTCATTTCTCTATCTTTCCCTCCAAGACATGGAGTTTTGACCTCTGGGCCACCATTTTAAGTTGAAAAATAGAAATCATTTCATTTTGGTGTTTATCAAAATTTTAAATGCACATATAATTTGACCCAGCAACTCTCCTTTTAAGAATCTAACTTGTGGAAATACTCACATACATGCCTAAAAATACAAGTCCAAAGTTGTTCATTGTAGCATTGTTTACAGCAGCAAAATATCAGAAATCCTTTCAATTTCTATCAATCGGGAAGTAGTTCTGTACTATTCTATATAAACTATCTATGAAAGACTATGCAGATGTTCAAAACAATAGGACAGATCTACATGAACTGATGCCTAAAGAATTCCAAAGCATATTTTGAAATGAAAATAAAATGTCATACACCGTATGACCCAATTTTTAAAAAACAAAACAGAAAAGCAAAACATGTGAATCACTGAGATGACAAATAATGTGATGGCTAACAGAACATGATCAGAAGTCAGCACTAGGTAGTTTGGGCAAGCTATCGACTCTCTTTTTATATTGTAAAATGAATGTAAAAATAATACCTAGCTCAGAGAGATGTAGTGAGGATTAAATAATGTAATATACATAAAGTGCTTACAACACTCACTGCTGTGCACGAGGAGCTCAATATGAGCTTGTTATTGTTATGAAGTATATATGTAAGTGCATAGAAAAAGGTGTAGAGAGAGACCATTGATTTCCCAGTAGGTTATGGGCTGTTGCTACAGGGAAGGACTTTATGCCACTATAACCACTGGGGAAAGACTTACCTCTACCAGGATGGACATTTTGGTTTGGGAGTGTTTGCAAACATCAGGTTCTCCTGGATGACAAAGGATTTGGAAGGTCATGTTCTCCTACTGGGGAGAAAGCAGAGTGCATATCCGGGTATCTTTCCCAAAATAATACATTTGGGTCCAACAATTCAGAAAGCCTGTTTCTTCTCATTCCATTTCACACACACCCCATGACTCAACTTTCCTCATTTTTCTGCTGGGTGATTTCAGCCTTGAGTTAATGGTGGGGAGAGGAGAGACAGGAGTTGTGGGTATGAAGATGGCGGGGGGTGGGGCCAGTCCACAGAGAGAGACTTCCACTTGTTACTCCTTATACTTCTTGAAGGCTTGAAGTTTTTACACTGAGAAAAATATTCATGTATTAAATACTGGCGTGTGCTTTATCCATAAAGGAAAGGAATTGTTTTCTTCATCCTATCATCCATCTGTGGAGCCTGATCTTTGGGTGGTCAAATGGGATAGTAAGAGGTCAATTTCTATAGCTCTTTTAAAATTTTATTTTACTAGAATAACTTTATTTTTTAAATTTTAGTGTGCAAAACTTCATGTACAGAAAACTAAGAGAGAATATTATAGTGGACATTTATACCTTGATTTAATGCTAACAAATATTTTGCTGCATTCACTTCCTCTCCTTTGTATCTTTCTTAAGGAGTTTCTTAAAGTAGTTTATATTTTAAATCAAATTGCAGACATGATTTTATCCCCCAGTTTTTCAGACTGTATCTCTTAAAAGTCAGGATATTATCTTATGTAAATAATAACATGATTATCATATCTATCAAAATTAATAATTTCCTAGTTGCATGTAAATACCAGGCCAAATTCAGATGTCCTCAATTGGCCCAGAAGTTTCTTTCATTGACACTTTTTTCAGACCACACACTGCATTGGGTGGTCTTTTGTGGCTTTTTGAAAGGCATGTGGAGGGCATCAGGATTAAAAGCCAGGAAGGGGCAGTGATGAGAAGGTCCTTGCTTTCTTTGGGTGATGGCCTCACATGCAAAGCCAAGGCCCTTGGCATTCTTGCTTAATGACAAAGAGCCAGAATAAGAACAGGACTGCTATTACCCATTGGCGTGAGTTTGGGATTGAGGGACCAGCATGGAAATCATATGCAAATCAATGCAAATTTCCCTAACTTTCCTGAAAGGGGTCAATGAGGAGTGGCAAGTGTGAAGATTATTACATCTATTAGGCAAAAGAAGATGTTCTCAAATTTGTTGCATGAGGTTTTGTTGATGTATAGCAATTTTAGCTCCATTTTTCTCTCTCCACAAGAGGGAATTTAGCATACGAACAATTCTCTGCTTAAGCTTTGAAACTGAATTATTTGTGCGAAGCATCAAATCTCCTTAGCTGACCA
>JAQZBX010041649.1:0-22270 GCA_029593785.1 Cabassous unicinctus | reverse complement strand
TTTTTTTTTTGGTACATCTTGTCTTGGCTCTCTCTTGTGTCACTCTTGTTATGTCATCATCTTGCTGCGTGGCTCGGTGGGGCCTGATGGCACACCCATGCTTGGGGCCTGGGGGGCTCACCCACTTGCGGGGCCTGATGGCGCACCCACACACAGGACCTGGTGGCCCACACGCCTTCTATATATATATATTTTAATTTTTACCGGGAGGTCCCAGGGATCGAACCCAGGTCCCTCCATATGGGAGACGGACACCCAACCATTTGAGCCACATCCGTCCCCCTGCTATATCTCTTAAGGTTGACCAAAGATAACTAGAGTTACAGTCATTTCCCATACAGGAGGGTCATATAATAAATCAGGCTTAGTTTATCACCAGCATTCCAAAAACCAGACCTAGGGAGAAAAACTAGGTCTGAGGAATAGTTTTTGAGAACCAGTGCTGGGTTTATTATGAACCCTTCATCCTGCCCCATGGACAGTGGCAGTACTGTTAGCCTCCCTGCATCTTTTAGGATAGCTAAGCCTCTGTAAAGTTGAGACTGACCTGTAACATTGTCAAGAAACAAATATTTCTAGTTTTCAGCCACTGGGATTCTGCAATTGTTTGTTAGCACAGCATAACCCCATCTATCCTGACTGTTACAAATCTGTGGTTCCCTCTCATGGGATTCCTTTCCTCTATATGCTTGGTGATGTCTACTTAGACTTGAAAAGAGTTAAGTTCTACAACCATTCTCTGGTTTGTCTTTTCTACTCTACAAGAATTTTTGTCCTCTTATTGGTATCTCATAGAAGTATACACAACGTGTGTGTGTGTGTGTGTGTGTAGACATATATCCTTACATTCATTGGTATATGCATCATATCATAAATACTACTTTATTTGAGTTCATCCCTTGCTAAATTGTGAGCTACTCACGGACAAATCTACCCTGTAGCAGAGAAGGCTAGTTTTTATCCCTATTTCGTTTTAGTGATTGAACTGTTCCTCCCTCAAGTTTTAGCAAGATCCAGGATGTCCAGCTAGCAACAACTTTTCTAAAACTTCCTTTAAGCCAGATGTGATTAAGTTCTTACCACAGGATTGTGAGGCTAAGTGAGACTGGCAACATTCTGTCATCTCCTTTAAAGGAAATCGCCTGCCCTCCATTTCCCCCTTCTCCTTTTCAGTGGCCTGGAACATGGATGTGCTAGGAAGCCATGGGGAAAAGGACAACTCCCTAGATGAGGGACCAGCAAACTACAGTCCACCACCTATTTTGGTAAATAAAGTTGTATTAGAAGACAGTAACAGCTATTCAATTAAGTATTTGGGGATGCTTTTGCACTACAATGGCAAAATTGAGTAGTTGCATCAGAGTCTAAAATATTTACTCTCTGCCCCTTTACAGAAAACGTTTGCCAGCCCCGGATGGTAGAGAAACAAGAAAGGAAGTACGTGAATCCATGAATATCCTCATGGAGCAAAACTGCTTCCATACTGTCACTTCCATACTGTCACATGGGGGAGAAGTAAAGTTCTAGCTTGTTTACGCCACTGTATAAGAGCGTCTCAAAGGGCACCAGATAAGCAGTCATAGCAAACTAATATATGTACCTAACCAATTTTTCTGTCTATGGGTGTATGTTGAGTTGAACATCTTAAAAATACTTTTCATGAAAGCATTATAACAATAATACCATAGACTATATTAGAACAGTAAGGTTGGGCATTACATGAAAGTCTGTTTTTTTCATATATGTTGGCAAACACTTTAGGCAGAACTCTAAAATTTGTGGGCAAAAATAAGTGACATAATCTTTGGAATGTGCTGTTATTTAATGCAAACTGGAGCCAGAAAGTATGGGTTCAAATCCAAGCTGTACCATTACTAGCTGTGTAATTTGAATTATCACATTAACCTGGGATAATCATTATCTACCTTCCTGGACTTTTGTGGAGATAACAAAGAATCTAACAAAAAGTTGGGGCTTCTTCAGAAATCATTGGAAGCAATCTTTTGATACAAATTTAACTGCTGTACCCAAAACAAAATAACCATGGATTAGTCAAGTAGGATTCTGAACAGAAATAACCTAGGGCTTCTGGGGTGGCTCCCCAGTGTTGGGGTCCAACCTGCTTCTACCTTTGGGTAGAGTCTGTCTCAGTAGATGATTTCAGTGTCATGTTCTGAAATGGCATCTCGAGTTCCTACTGCTGTGTTTACTTTTCCAGCATATGAAGAAGAATTAGCCATGATACTGCTCCTTAGGGTCATGAGCAGAAGTCACACATATCAATTTCCCTTTGCATGCTCTTGCCAGGATTTACCTATATGGCAACCTCTGTTTAAAGAGACAATAGAAAATAGCATCTTTACCTGGAAGGTCAGGTACCCAACAGCAAATTGGGAGCCCTGTTGCTAAAGAAGTTATGTGAGGCAACCAGTATTTTCTACCACAAACATTAACCTAGGTGAAAATGTGAATTTTGCATCAATTGACTATTTGATATTTTTCCATTATCTCTCTTTCTAGATCACTGAGCCATAAAATTGCATGCATATGCTGAGAACTGAATCCCACATGAGATGGTGATGATGCAAAATCTCCATAAGGCCAGTCAAAGGCAGGTGGACTCACCTTCTAGGGTATATGGTAAGGTCACAATATAATTAGCAGAAATTAGTAATATGTAACAGCTGAGCAGACAATTGGGCTTCCAACAGAAATTAGTAACTTGCAACAGCTGAGCAGGCAATTATTACTCCAAAGGCCACAGGCATGGGGAAAGAAACCAGTTAGGAGGCTATGGAAAGGAGACTGTCACAGTCAGGACAGAGCTTGGTGCTTCACAGTGAAGGTGAGGTGGAACCTAAAAGAATGCTTGGAGCTATAGGAATACAGTGCTACCCTGGGAAACAGGCAAAAAGCACTTTGGAATTTTTACAGATGTTTTGAAAGATACAAGTAAAAATATATTTTCTGTTCAAAAAAAGTATAGTCTCATTGGTGGCCATACAGCTAACAAGTGAAATAATTGAAATGCAATACTTGGGAATGGGGCACGATTAAGAATTAAAAATCAGTGATACTCATCACATAAGAGATTTTCAAACCCTGCCCCCAGTGCATAGAATTTAAAAAGTGAGCCAGACAGAGCACTGATCAAATATATACTGACCCCTGCTCTTGTTTTAATGCTGCTATTAAAAAGTTTCATATAATACCCCCAAAATATAGACTCTGGGTTTATGTCACAAAAGTTCTTACCTTTAAACAAAAATCAATTCAAGAAGCATTTGTTGAATGTTGATTAACATAGCCTTTTGGGTAGTATGACCAAGATATAGCTATGGCATTTGAGATGCTTACAAAATAGGGCAGCAGTTAGATACCTCTACAGATGGCTATACTATTTCTCCAGTGAAACATTATGCAGGCACTGAGAAGCAGCAGAGAACAAAGCATACTGGACTGAGAGTTCATTCCAATGGAGGGCAGACCTCATGGGAAAGGCAGCATTTTTTAAATCCTTTAAGGAACTGAAGATTTTATTAAGCATTATTGGCAAATTAGAAAGGCAAGACCATGCTATGGCAAATCCGTATTTCAAAGACAGGACAAGAAGAAATGTATGGAATATTTGGGGAACAGTCTCACTTGTTGAGCTCTGTAAAACAATGTGTCACATATCTATTCCACCAAAAAATCCTGTCAATTCTGCCTCCAAAGTATGTCTCATTTCTGCCCCTTTTTCCATCTTCACCACTAGCCTTGCAAAACTAACCTCCAAGTCTTCACATCTTTTATCCAGCAATGGCCTCCTGTTGGCTTCCACTGTGACCTCCTGCAATCCATTCTCACACAGTAGCCAAGCTTCTGTTTAAAATGCAAAATCTATCCAGTCTCTTCCCAACTTAAAAGCTTTCAACAGCTTCCAAATGTACATGGGAGAAAATCTCGTTTTTGTCATCACCTGGGAGGCAAGCCTCTTAGACTTGGATCTGTCTATACTCCAGCAGAATCCACCCTGCTCACCCCCACTGCTCACAATACTCCATCCACACTAGACCACTTTTGTCTCCTTCAGAACCTGTAAGCTCGCTGTTCCATCCTCCAGAAATGCATTCCACTGGGTGGATTGTCTCTCAACCTTTAGGTTTCTTCCTAGATGTCGCTTCCTTAGAAAACTGTCTCTCTAGAGTCAGTTGGGTTACTTTGTTAAATTCTCTCTCAATTCCCTCATCCCTTTATAGGATGTATCCTAAATTGTAACATGTCTCAGTCTGTCTGTCTCTATCATGGCTTTTGAACTTAATGAGGTAGAGACCATGTTGGTCTTGTTAAGCCCAGATCCTCAGGGACTGGCACTCAATATGTATTTGGTGAATGAATGAATAAATGAATGAATGAATGAATGAGAAAATATTCAAGGACTTTCATGAAATAGGCAACAGAACATTATTTTGAAAGTGTCCTGATGTTTTATCTTCACAATGTGTTAGAACACATTAAAACAATCCCGTTTATATTGTAGGGTTTCTGAGGTCAATAGTAAATAAAATTCAGATGGGTAAAGGAACCTGTGGATTTTTCAGGTTACACTGACGGCAAAAAAAAAAAAAATATTTTAATAAGTATAGATAAGAATCAAAATACTATAAGCTAAGAACTATATAAGCAAATTATATATCAATTTATGTCTTATGGGTGGAGATGATCATTACCCCCATTTTGTAGACAGGAAGCGTGAGGCACAGAGCTGTAAGGTGATTTCCCCTAGATGGCACAGCTGTTAAGATGACAGAGCCTGAAACCAAGAGAGGGTGGCTGCAGAGTCCACCCTTGTAACAGCTAAAGACTGACTCTAAGTTAATTTGACTGTATCTTGGCAAAATGTAATATTAAGTTGATATCATTTTTTTTCTGAATTTTTAGATTCCTACTGTAGGAAATAATGTTTATTTTAACATAATTAAAATATGATCTAATTACTAGTAACAGACAAAGTTATAGATTTTGAGTACAGTAAGAGATAAGGGCCACCAAGTGTGGTTTACATTAAAAAATGTGTTGCCTATCACGTTAATTCTTTGAGACCACTAAACTTGCCATTGTTAAAAACAAAAACTGTGTTAATGAATTTCTAATTTTTGAAGGCATCATAATTTTTGTAAAACTATATTCCTTTTTCTCACACACAGCAGGATTTGGGACCAGAAGCTATGGGACCATGTTAGAGGGTGAAATGACTATAGATAGAAGAGTAGCTATGTAAGATGAACTTGGGTGCAAAATTAACCACTTGAAATAGAGTGAACTTTTTAGCAAAGAGCCTTATAGTAAGATACAAGTTTACTTTTAATACAGTATCTTGAAATAACTTTCACTTTCTAAAACATGTTATTTGGCTCAATACATAGGAACCTAGAATTTTGTCCATAAGATAGAATTACCCTTAACCAATTTTTTTTTTTTTCTTTAAATTCACTTGGGGGAATGCTTCCTATATTACTAGAATGAAGACAAACATGTTTCTAAGATTCAGTCTGGGGAGCGGATGTGGCTCAAGCAGCTGAGTGCCTGCCTCCCACGTAGGTTGTTCCAGGTTCGGTTCCTGGTGCCTCCTAAAGAAAAAACAGACAGACAATGAGCAAACAGAAGAGGGAGCCAATTCAGGAGAGAGAAAAAAAAAAAAGATTCAGTTTACATGAGAAATAATCCAAATCAATGTCTTTTGGGTTTCTAAATAATAATTCAATTTTTGATAAATGCACCAACTTGTGTCACTTGAATAATACAATTCATTTCCTATTTCACTTGACCTAAATGACAATAAATTAAAAATTTATAAGTTTCTCTGTTAATTATGCCTATTAATAGATCCTTTGGAAGAGTGTTTCTAACTTAGGTATATGCATATATACATGCCCATATCTGCATATGCAGATAGGGATATTTCAATGCATACGTATCCAATGACTATTCATGAGAAGCCATATTGCATAGTGCTTAAGAGCAGGAGAAATAAATGAAGATGATCTGTGCCCTAATCATGACATCACCACCTATAGCTGTGTGATCCTGTGGTTTAGTAAATTCATTTATAAAACGGGGATATAAAACTACATTTTAATTAAATGTGATAAGATCAATAAACATTTAACACAGTGCCTAGAATAAGTACATGTTCAATAAATGTTAACCACTGCAATATAATTATGAAATATTTGGAAATATTATGAAATTATAATTATAATTATAATTATGAAATATTTGAAGCAGAAGTTGTTGAGTGGGGTTTCCAGGAAGGCTCTTTGTAAGGAGAGAAGGATTTTAGTATCAACTCTTTAGAAATAATTGTGATGAATAGTTAAAAGATTTTCAACCCTGTTATTCTGTAGCATTTGAAAAAACATCACATGTATTCACAAAGGGTTTTTTGATTTACACTAAGAGGTCCATATTCTACTGTATCTCTCATTTTGATTCACTTTTATCAAGAGACATAGAAGGAAAACAGTAGTAAACATTTCAACAGTCAGTGAATATGTCTAACTATCTAATCTCAATCCATCATTCTCACCATTTAGAAAGAAATCAAGAGCATTCTAAGAAAACAATACTGATGATGAAGAATGATGCTTTAAACCTTCCAATAGGAAGGATATATGTTAAAAAAAATCAGAATACAGAGCAGGGAGTGAAGTTGAGTTTTACCAGTTGGCACTCTTGAGCTGAGATGTTGCCATTTGGAATTTTCATTTGAGCAACAAAATGCAACTAATCGTGTAATTTGTATTCCTTAATGAATGTATGGAGAAAGCAAGAATAAATAGAAAACTTTTAAGTTCTTAAGGAAAGATATGATTGGCTTTTTGTAGGCCCTGTCTTCCAAAAATCTTTCAGCTTAGAGTATATTGATGAAATTGTTAGGGGAAGTGAGAAATTAGAGTAAATTGGTAATAAGATAAAAGGTACATAACACTGAGATACTTAAGTCTTCAGTGAAAATTTGTAAATGTGTTTTGTACAATAATGCTAAGGATTCTCAATTCTTAAATATATCCATTCCCCAAATTATCTTTTACACTTAAGTTAGAGTGTTTAATGTTGAATAAAACACTAACAGAATCATAGAGTGAATACCTAGATGCTAACAGGTTAACTAATTTTTGCCACTCACTTGAATCAGGCAAGCTTTATATTTACATATGAAAGGCAGAAAACTGTTTTATTTTTCAACCATCCCTCTTAAGACAAAATGGAATTACATCTGAAAGTAACATTGTGGGAGTTTCAATTTAAGAATTCCATGCATATAAATTGTCATCCATACTATTACATTAATATTTATTAAAACATTTACTGTATATCATGCACATGCATATATGTGATTAAGACATTGCTATTTCCTTATTTTTCTCTGATGAAGCTCAATGATGTAGCACAGACTGTTCCTTTCACAATAACCGTTCTTCCCTTTTCCTTGATTTAAGGGATGTGATTTAAAAATGACAATGCTTAGCATTCATTGCAGATAGAGGTGTCCATGCAACTCAGTTCTAGGCTATGCTACAAAAGCAGAAGTTGTTGAATGGGGTTTCCAGGAAGGCTCTTTGTAAGGAGAGAAGGATTTTAGTAAGCAAGCGCCTTTAGCCTCTTGAACAACCCAGACCTGCTGTCTGCATCCTAGAAGTACAACAAAGAGGGCTCTGCCCTAAACATTTAGAGAACCAAGTATCAGGAGAACCTAATGTTTCTGTTGAACTACTCTATCAGACCTTAGCTTCCTATGTTTGGGCCTGTCACATGAGAGCAAAAGGAGCCCAAATCTTTAAGCGATTCTTATTTGGGTTTTCTGTTATAAGTATCAAAAACCACTTTTTAACTAACATATGGGGGAAATAGTTCCATCATTAAAATAGGAACCCTATACTTTTTAAGCCTTAACTTCCCGTTTCCTCTCTCTACCTTGTCCCCTGGTAATCTATATTCTAGATTCTAATTCTGAGTTAGCTTATTCTGATCATTTCAAATCAGTGAGATTATACAATGGTTGTCCTTTGGGTTTGGCTTATTTCACTCAAGGTTCAGCCATGTTGTCATATTATCAGGACTTCATTCTTTTAGATGGCTGAATAATACTCCATTATATGTATATAGAACATTTTATTCATCAGGTGTTATACACTTGGGCTGCTTCCATCTTTCGGCTATTGTGAATAATGCCACTATGAATATCAGCATGAAAATGTCTGTTCTAGCCCCTGCTTTCAATTCTTTTGGATATATACTCAGTAGGGGCATTGCCTGATCATATGGTTATTCTATACTTAGCTTTCTGGGGAGCTGCCAAACTGTTTTCCACAGTGGCTGCATGATTTTATAGTGCCACCAGCAACGAATATGTGTTCCTCACCTCCCACATCTTTTCCATCACTTGTTATTTTCCATTTTTTAATAGTAACCCTTCTAATGTGTGTGAAATGGTATCACATTGTAGTTTTGATTTGCATTTCCCTGATGTTTAATGATGTTCAGCATCTTTTCATGTGCTTTCTGGCCATTTCTATATCTTTTTTTGAAGAGCTGTCTATTCAAGTCTTTTACCCAATTTTTAATTTGGTTGTTGGTCTTTTTGTTAAGTAGGAGGTTCTCTATACATACCTTTATCAGATATGTGGTTTCTAAATATTTTTTTCCATTTTATAGATTGTCATTTTACTTTCAAAATAGTTTTTTGAGGCACAAGATTTTTTAATTTTGATGAGGTCCCATTTATTTTCTTCTTTTGTTGCTTATGCTTTGGGTATAAAGTCTAAGAAACCATTGCTTAGTACAAGGTCCTGAAGATGCCGCCCTATGTTTTCTTCCAGGAATTTGATATTTCTGGCTCTTATATTTAGGTCATTGATCCATTCTGAGTTGATTTTTGTACTAGGTGTGAGGTAGGCGTCCTCTTCCTTTTTTCTTTGCAAATGAAGATATAGTTTTCCCTGCACCATTTGTTGAAGAGACTGTTTTTTTTTTCAATTGAGTATTCTCTGCTCCCTTTTCAAAAATTACTTGACCATACATGTGAAGGTTGCTTTCTGAGCTCTCAATTCAATTCCATTGGTCTATATATCTATCTTTGTGCCAGTACCATGCTGTTTTGATTACCATGGCTTTGTAATAAGATTTAAGATTGGGAAGTATGGGTCCTCTAACTTCATTCTTCTTTTTTAAGATGGCTTTAGCTATTCAGGGCTCCTTATCCTTCCATGTAAATTTGATGTACATTTCTGCAAAGAAGGTTGTTGGAATTTTCATTGGGATTGCATTGATATTAATATTTAGTCTTCCCATCCATGAACACACAATATTTTTCATTTATTTAGGTCTTATTTGATATCTTCTAACAATGTTTTGTAGTTTTCTGCATACAAGTCCTGTAAATCTTTGGTTAGATTTATTCCTAGATATTTGATACTTTCAGTTGCCATTGTGAATGGGAATTTTTTTTATTTCTTCTTCTGATTGTTCATTACTTGTGCATAAAAACACTACCAATTTTGGAATGTTGATCATGTAACCCATCATTTTGCTGATTTCATTTCTTAGCTCTAGGAGCTTTGTTGTGTATTTTTAAAGATTTTCTGTATATAGGATCACGTCATCTTCAAATAGGGTAAGTTTTACTTCTCCCTTTCTAATTTGGATGCCTTTTATTTATTTTTTTCTTGCCTAGTTGCTCTGGCAAGAAATTCCAGTACAATGTTGAAATACAGTGGTAACGGTAGGCATCCTTGTCTTCTTCCTGATCTTAGAGGGAAAGCTTTCAGTCTTTCACCATTAAGTAAGATGTTAACTGTGGGCTTTTCACATATGCCCTTTAGCATGTTGAGAAATTTTCCATCTATTCCTATTTTTCTAAGTGCTTTTTATCAAAAAGGGGTACTAGAATTTGTCAAATGCCTTCTCTGCATCAGTTGAGATGCTCATATTTTTTCCCCTTTATTCTGTTAATGTGCTGGATTAATTGATTTTCTTATGTTGAACCATTCTTGCATATCACTTGATTGTGGTGTATAATTTCTTTAATATACTGTTGGATTCATTTTGCTAGTGTTTTGTTGAGGATTTTGCATCTATATTCAAAATTTGTATTGGTGTGTACTTTCTTTTTATTGTGATGATGTTGGCCTCATGGAATAAATTAGGAAGAGTTCCTTCCTATTCCATGTTTTAGAAGAATTTGAGGAGAATTAAAGTATTCTTGGAATGTTTGGTAGAATTCCCCTGTGAAGCCTTCTGGTTCTGGGCTTTTTGTTGGCAGGTTTTGTTTTTTCCTTTTTATTGCAAATACAATCTCTTTATTAGTAATTGGTTTGTTGAGACCTTCTATTTCTTCTTGATTCAGTATAAGTAGTTTGTGTTTCTAAGAATTTGTCCATTTCATCTAGGCTATCTAATATATTGGCATACAGTTGTTCATAGCAACATCTTATAGTCCTTTTTATTTCAGTGGGGTTGGTGTAATGTCCCCCTTTTAATTTCTGATTATCATTATTTATATCTTCTCTCTTTCTTTTTCACTCTAGCTAAAGGTTTGTCAATTTTTGTATCTTTTCAAAGAACCAATTTTTCAGTTTTTTTTTTTTTTATCCCTTTGTTTTTGTTTCCTATTTCATTTATCTCCATTCTAATATTTGCTCTTCCCTTCCTTCTGTTCGCTTTGGGTTTAGGTTGCTTCTATTTTTCTAGTTCTTCCAGTTTTGAGGTTGCATATCTGATTTGAAGTGTATCTTCATTTTTTAATGTAAGCAATTAAAACTATAAATTTCCCCCTTAGCACTGCCTTTGGTGCATCACAAATGTTTTGGGGGAAGCAGATGTGGCTTAAGTGATTGGGCTCCCATCCACCATATAGGAGGTCCAGGGTTTGATTCCCAGGGCCTCCTGTTGAAGGGCGAGCTGGCCGCATGGAGTGCTGGCCCATGCAGAGTGCTGGCCCACACAGAAAGCTGGTGCAGCAAGATGATGCAACAAAGAGAGACACAGAAGAGGGACAATGAGAGAGACACCAGATCAGGGAGCTGAGGTGGCACAAGAGATTGAGCAGCCTCTCACTACTCCGGAAGGTCCCAGGATTGGTTCCCAGTGCTGCCCAAAGAGAAGACAAGCAGACACAGAAGAACACACAGACTGCAGACAACGAGTGCAAAAACAATGGGGGCAGGGGGAGAAATAAATAAATAAATCTTAAAAAAGAAAGTTTTGGAATGTAATATTTCATTTCTCAAGATATTTCTGAATTTTGCTTGTGATTCCCTTTTTAACCCATTGGTTGTTTAAGATTATGCTGTTTAATTTTCAAATATTTGTTAATTGTCCATTTCTCCCAATTTGATTTCTAGCTTCATTCTGTTGTGGTCAGAAAATATACATTATATGATCATTCAATATTTTAAATTTACTGAGATTTTTGTGAGATTTTTCTTTGAACAACAATCCATGTGCACTCAAAAAGAATGTGTATTCTGGTTTTTTTTGGGGGGGAGGGTGAAGTGTACTCCATATCTCTGTTGGATCTAGTTGGTTTACAATATTGTTCAAGACTCATATTTCCCTATTTCTCCTAAATAGATGTTCTACCCATTATTGAAAGTGGTATATATTAAAATTTAAGTAGAATCATCAATTTCTTCCTTCAAATCTCTCGGTATTTACTTCATATATTTTGGGACTCAACTATTAGGTAAATATATATTTATAATTGTTACACCCACCTGTGGAATTGTCCCCTTTATCTATGTAATGAGCACCTTTGTACCTCATAACTGCTTTTGAATTAAAGTCTATTTTATCTGACATTAGTATAGCTACCTCAGCTGTCTTTTGGTTACTGCTTGCATGGAATATTTTTCCCCATGCTTTCACTTTCAACCAACTTATATCTTTGAATTTAAGATGAATCTCTTGCTGGCAGCATATATTTGGGTCCTGCTTTTTTTTATCCATTCTGCCATTCTCTGCCTTTTGACTGGAGAGTTTAATTCATTTACATTTAAGGTCACTACTGATAATGCAGGACTTTCTCCTGACATTTTGCTATTTAGCCTTTGTGGGTCTTATAACTTTTTTTGAACCTCTATTCTTCCATTAATGCCTACTTTTATATTTATTCGATTTTGTTGTTGTTGTTGTTGTTGTACCATATTGAATGCCTTCTCTTTTATATCTGGATATATTTTCCATCAATTTCCTTGGTAAAACCATGGAGTTAAAATTTAACATCCAAAATACTGAACAATCATATTTAGGTTTATACTATCTTAACTTCAATAGCATACATATATGCTTTTCCTTTATCCATCAGTCCCTCACCTTTATTTTTTTTGTGCTTGTTACCTCTTATATTTTTGTACATTGTATGTCCAAAGCCATAGATTTATCATTACTTTTTATGCATTTGCATTTTAGCACCTGTAGGAATAAGAAGTAGAGTTACATACTGTATTTGTCAGCCAAAGGGGTACCAGAGCTCTCTTGGCTCCTATAAAGAGTATCTATTTGGGGTAAAAGCTAACAGTTACAAGGTCCTAAAGAGTCCAACTCAAGGCTGCTTTCTCCCCAAAGTCAGTTGCCACATGTTGAAGCAAGATGGTTGCTGATCTCTGCCTGGTCTCTGGGGTCTCTCAGCTGATCAGCTGCTATGTTCCCTTTAGCTGCAAACTTTCAGGCAAATAGCTCATCTCTTTTCTCAGGGCTTTAACTGTTTGAAGCCTTCTCCTTTCTGTCACATGGCACAACCAAAATGACCGAGTTCTCTCCTCTTCCCATGTGTTCTTGAGTGTCTGTTTCTATCAGCTGACCAAGAGGAGCGGGGACTCAACTTGAGTCATGCCCTACTGATGCGGTTGAATCAAAAGCACTAAATTTATTTTTATCAAGTGAACTTGAATCCTCTAAATTTAACACAATCAACATTGCACCCAGAAGAATAGATTAGTTTACAAATATAATCTTTCTCTTTTGGGGATTCATAAATAATCTCATACTGCCACACATACCAAACAATACACTACAATAATATTGGCATTTATAATTACCCATATGTTTACCTTTACTGCAGGTCTTTATTTCTTTATGATGCTTTGAACACATCTAGTATCCTTTCCTTTCAGTCCAAAGAACACTTTAGCATTACTTGTGCAGCAGGTCTAGTGGTAATGAACTCCCTCAGCTTTTGATTATCTGGGAATGTCTTACTCTCTCCCTCATTTTTCAAAGAAATTCTTGCCAGATATAAAATTCTTGGCTGGTGGTTGTTTTCTTTCAGCACTTTAAGTATTTCAACCTACTGCCTTCTTGCCTCTGTGGTTTCTGATGAGAAATTGGCACTGAGTCTAATTGGGACTCCCTTGCACATAATACATTGCTTTTCTCAGAACTCTCTCATTGTCCTTTTCTTTCAATAATATGATCAATATATGATGGGGCATATTTTTCTTCATGTTTATCCTGTTTGGTGTTCTCTGGGCTTCTTGGATGTATACATTCACTACTTTGCTAAATTTGGGAAGTTCTCTGTCATTATTTCCTTGAATATTCCTCTGCCCTTTTCTCTCTTTCTTTTCTTTCCAGGACTCCCACAAAGCATATATTTGTAGGCTTGATGTATCCCAAAGGTGTCTTAGGCTATTTTCTATTTTAATATTTTTTCCTTTCTGCTCCTCAGCCTGTCTCAGTTCAAATGTCTTGACTTCAGGTTCACTGTTTCTTTACTCTGCCAGCAAAATCTGCTCTTGAAACTTTGCTGGGAATTTTTCATTTCAGCTATTGTGGTCTTCAATTCCAGTAGTTCTGTTTGGTTCCTTTCTGTCTCTTTACTAAGAATCTCATATTGCTTGTTCATTTTTTCCCTGATATCCTTTAATTCTTTCTCTGCATTTTCCTTCATCTCCTTGAGGATTTTTAAGATCAGTTTTTTTAAAGGCCTTTTTCAGTATGTCCAGGTTCCATTCTTTTTTCTTGTTGTTTTCTGTATGGTTATCTTCTTCCTTTTGATGGATCATCATTTCCTGTTTCTTTTTGTGTCTTGTACTCTTTTGTTGCACACTATACATTTTAATGTTTTAAAATGTTAACTCTGGGATTTATTCCTTGAGAAGTTTGTTTCTTCATTTTTGTAACCAGGTGGTGATGGTAGAGATTTTCTTGAGCTTCAGCGTTCCTATCAGGAAGGTCTGCCCAAGGCAAATGCAGTGTGCAAGATTTTCCCTGTATTTCTGGACTTGTGTCTTGTCCTGAGCGTTTGCTTGTTAGTTGTTTTAGAGTCCCTTGTTTACAGGAATTTGATTGTCCCCTCTTTTCCTGGGAAACTGGCCTCCCTATCCTGGGTGCTTGAATCTGGCAAGCTATAGTTTCTTACTCACTCCTTTCCCTGTCTCAATTTATTTTTGCCCATTCTGGGAGGAGAAGCACACCAGAGAGGACTTTCCCAAGTCAGGCTTTCCCAGTCAAACAGGACCAGGAACCCATGAAGGGGGTACTGAGCAGCTCCAAAATTCCCTGGGGAGGGGACCAGGAAGGGCACCAAAAGCCTCCTCCAAGTCTCCTCACAACTGAGAATTCTGGCCTGCCTAGCAAATACAGTCCTTCTACAACTGTCTCCAGCATCCCTGAGGAAGTGGTGTGTCTTTAAGTCTTCTCTGTCATTGCCTTTGTCCTGGTGAGTTGAAACAATGGCCACCCTCAGAGCTGTGCCCCCAGCAATCTGAAATCACTAAGTAAAAGCCATAATCAACAATCAGCCATGCCAAACCCTGGTCTAGGGGAAGAGGATTCTTATGTCCCTTTCTGTCACCAGCATGCCAGCCAGGAGCCAGACCCCATGGGAACCTCCTGTGAGAGTGGAGGATGGGTTTCTATAGCCAGCACACTGAGAACAATTTACTATTCTTTACTGTAATTTATCAGCCTCTCCCTCCCACTCTTTCCTGGATGCTGTTGTGTATTTTTCTGTCCTTCAGAGTTTTAAAATAGTTGGTTCAGATACTTCCTGCCTGTTTGTTAGTTGTTCTGGTGGAAGGACTGAGTGCTGGCGCTCTGTACTCCACCATCTTCCCATAATTCTCCTTTATATTACCTTTAGTAGTGTAATTTATTTTAAAAGTTTAAAACAATTTTACAAAATTAAATACATATTATTTTAATCTAGAAAAACAATCAGATAATAATCTAAAATGTCATAAATAATTTGTTAACTAGAATTTTAAAAAATATTGACCTGATAGAATATAAATTAAATCTTATTACTTTCTTATCATGACATCTATCATTGTACATTAAAAAAATATGTTTAAAATTTAAAAACCTAGAGTCATTGGAAACACAACCTACAGATGCTATAATTAAACCTAACTTGGGCATACCTAATGGTCATATATAAGAAATTTCCTTCTAATAATAAGTCAGTTTATCCAACGAACTGTATCATCTGCCACAATTTAGAATATAAGAATATTTTAAGTATAAGATAAAAATCTTAGGTAAGAATTCCACACACTGATGATGTCATGATCTGGCCTTTTAATTGTCAACTGATATAAGATTTAATTTGAAAATAAAATAGAATAACTCATCATGAATTTCTTTCTATTTTGAAAGATTTTCCTATTTTCTTCTTTTGAGTTTTGTCTTACAGGAAAGAATAAGCAAAATGGATTAATGCTTAAAACACAAGCTTTAGTCACATTATAAAGAATTCTAAAGAGTCTCTTCAATCCATTTTTTCTAATGTATGTAGGGTGAATAGTTGTCATGGCATTTGCAGGATAAAGGAATTCAAAATGTGGAGTATGGCCCATCTCTGTAATGTGCATTAAAAATAATTCTTTTAAGATTAGGAATGTGGTCACTGTGTTCTAGTACCTTTGAATGTTAAGCTTCTTTTCTTTGATGGAAATCTTGCAGTTTATCCCTGAATATCAAAGCAAATCTTGCTTTGGGACAAAAAAGATGGAGAGTGATTTCAGTGTAAGATGGGATGGGACAGAGAGGAAAATGAGCTGTTCAATTACACAATGCATAAAATATAAAAAGAATATACCAAAAATTACCTCTGCAACAGTTTAACTCATTATAATCCATATCAATTCGTCAGTCTTAATCCAAAATTTCTACCTTTAAAAACTGAGTCACTCTAACTTGTATACAATGCTCCTTTCCCACACTGCCTCACAACAGCTAAATGTTGATAAGTATTATCACTTCCAATTCCTAGAAAATGAATTGAAAGTGATACTGAAAATTTCATGTTCAAATTTTGTAAACATGAAAACCTGCCACCTTGGTTCCGATATTTCTCTGCTATTTGGATTAGATAAAAGCAGGGATCACATTTATTGAAAAGTGTTGAGTCACTGACTTTCAGTACATCAATATTTATCAAGGATTGTCTGGAATGTGCTGATAAATGCAAACTTTTTATTTCCATTCTATCTTTTTGCTTTCAAAGACAAGGCAATTACAAAAAAAGATTGGCAAAGTAATATTGTAACATTTCAGTGAATGGATTCTTTCAGTAAATGGATAGTCTTAGAATATACAATAACAAATTTTAAATTCCCAAACTAAGATTGCACTAAGCCACATACATTAGAGAGTTAAAAATGAATTCCAAGTTTGAACCCACTTGTGTTATTCCCATATATTTGATCATATATAAGATGCATCAAACCAAATTTTCCAGCGAAACAATTTCTTGGCCTTATAGCTACGGGTCTGCTCTGAAAACTTGTCCTGTTGGCTCATTCATAAAGGCTACCTTTCAAAGTCCAGCACTTAGATTTGAAGTTGGAGTATAGTCTTCTGTGTTAGGGTATTAGCTTTTTAGCACTTAATGTAGCCCTCTGATTGAGAAGAAATGCTTCAATATTTTGGTCTGAAATATCTAGTTTGCTGATATTAAAAATCATTACCAATTGGAGCTCCTAGGATGATAATTCACTCATTTCTGATTTCAAAATCCTGTGAGTATTCCACCTGGGAGATACTGAAAGCTGGATGCCTAATTACCTAGAGTTAATGAAGTTCTAATTGTTTGGCATTAGCTTGCCTGCTTAACTCGGCCAACTTCAAGACAAGGAGACATCATTAGTATTGACCCCTGACTCACGGGGCTATAAAACAAGACAACATTCATTCTCAACAACCACTAGGGGTATCACCATCCCAGAATCCTCAGGAGTGGGGAATAAAATATGGACTAGGGTAGACTTACTGGTATTCTACTATAGACTTATTGGGATTCTAGCAATGGAAGAAATTATATTATTGATGTGGAGACAGTGGCCACTCGAGGTGCTGAATCAGGGAGAGGGAAGAAGCAGGGAATATGGGGGCAGTTTCAGAACCTGGAATTGTCCTGAGTGATATTGCAACGACAGATACAGGCCATTATATATCCTGCCATAACCTACAGAATTGAGTGGGAGAGAGTGTAAACTACAATGTAAACTATAGTCCATGCTTAGTGGCAATGCTTTAAAATGTGTTCATCAATGGCAATGAATGTACCACACTAATGAAAGAAGTTGTTAATGTGGGGAAAAGTGGGAGGTGTGGGGAGTGGGGCATATAGGAATCCCTTATATTTTTTTATGTAACGTTTTATGTAATCTAAGCATCTTTTAAAAATAAATTAAAAATATGTTTAAAAAATCAGTAGGGATGATAGTAGGTTGAATTATGTACCCCAATAATCACATGTTCTTAATCTTAATCTGCCCTCACCGTGGGTGTGAATCCATTGTAAATGGGACCACATAAGTATATTATTTTTAGTAAAAGTATGGCCAAATGAACCAGTATGGGTCTTACTCCACCTTATTGGAGGCTTTATAAAGAGAACCTGGAAGTCACAGGAACAAGAAAGGAGAGGATATTGCCATATGATGGGAGACAGAAATACAAGACAAGGAACCTAAAATTATGGGCAGCCAGCACCAGAACACTACAGATTTTCAAAAGAATGTAAACCTTGTCTGTATCTTGATTTGGGGCTTCTTCTAGCTTCAAAACCATGAGCCAATGAATGCTTATTGTTTAAGTCTATCCACTGTGTGGTATTTGTGAGAGCAGCTTTGGGAAACTAAGGTTAGCCAAGATATAAATACCTCTAGATGATGTTTATGAGAACATCATCTAGAAAAATTAATGATTAAACAAGTAAATAAAAATTCAGATTGCTTTTTCAACTAGATGAAACAATGTTCTAAATATGGTTTTTAAATAACAAATATTAGGATTCAATATTTGAGTGTCAATTTGCATATGAGTACTTACTTTTTGTGAAAATTAAGTAGTAGAATTTGTAAGAAAAACTGTAGGATAGCAACTTCCACTCAAGAAAGGGGTGAAATCATTGGTTAGATAATACCAGTATTACCACCCAGACAGAACAACTAGAAAGCCTGGGAAAGATATCGGTGAAGGCAGTAGAGAGTGGTTGCATCAATGACAGCTGCTCCTAGGGGAGGGCAGGACCTTGGAGGGGCAAGCTGACATTCTGTAGATGCTGCTGTCTTGAGGGATTTGGTGATTCTGGGCTTGGGACAGGAGGCTCAGAGTCCAGACTTTGCACTTACAAAAAGTGGTGGACAAAGCTACTGGAGGAGATTTTGAGGTGCTCAAATTTTAGCACCTTGGACAAGTGCTAAAAATGGGTTATGCAGATGAAGAGGTTAAAAACAAAAATACAAATGTTCTGAAAAGCAGAAGAGGTTCTCCACAGGCTTCTGAAATAAAGACTAGAATGTGGAGCCCACAAGAAAGAGGAGCCCACAAAACATATGGGCTTTCAGAAGCAGCCCTGGTATGACCCCAGTAAACCACAGGTAGACCGACCCTCATCAGAGCTACAAACCAGCTTCATCTCAGCTCAGTCCTTGTTGGTTTAAGGTTATCAACCGCCATTCTATCTGCCTAGCAAGGAAAGGATGATCTCTCTCTAGAAGATAATAATCACCTGGAGCTTCTAAAATGGAAATGATAAATAAAGGGACAAAAATAAATAAATATTAAATATGCAAAAGAGTAAAATACCTTGTGAGGTTTAAAATGTGTAGGATGGAAATGCATGGCAATAATGATGCAAAAAGTAGGAAAGGGTAAATTAAAGGGTTTTAATGTATTAGCATTATCTGGGAAGTAGAAAAAATAACTTTTCTATACCATAATATGTCAATATCAAGCATTCATTATTTAATCATTAAAGGAATAGTAAAATAATGTATAACATTCAATAGAGGATATCTATATGCGTGTGTGTGTGTGTGTGTGTGTGTGTGTTCAAAAAGAAAGCAAGCAAGAAAAAAAGGAAAAGGAAGAAATAGAAAATAAATAGTACTATGTTACATAGGTTAAACACTTAACCTATTTGATCTGACATTCATAGAACACTGCACACATAACAGAATATATGTTCTTTGCTAGTCAGCATAGAACATTTACAAAGAAAAACTCTATGATGAATCATCAAACTTAAAAATTATGAAAAAGTTGAATAATTTAAAGTATGTTCTAATATAGTGCAATTAATTAATGCAATAATAAAAAAATAGCTAGAATATCCTCAAATCCTTGGAATTAGTAATATACTTTTAAATAACATTAGGGTCAAAAAATATATCACAAATAAAATTAGAATAACTTTGAAATTAAATGGTAATGAAAACACGACGTGACAATTCTTG
Source organism: Cabassous unicinctus (assembly GCA_029593785.1). NCBI lineage: Eukaryota > Metazoa > Chordata > Mammalia > Cingulata > Chlamyphoridae > Cabassous > Cabassous unicinctus. The sequence continues at coordinate 2,540 of JAQZBX010041649.1, read as the reverse complement.
GAAAAGGCCCCCTAATACAGTGTTTAGATGCATATTTAAAGCCTTAAAATGTATATATTAGAAAATAACAAAGGTTGAAAATCAATTAATTAAGCATCCACTGGTAGTAACCAGAGTAAATTAATCCCAAGAATGTAAAAGGAAGGAAATAAGAATAAAAGATAAATTTGACAACTTAGATGAAAAGAACACATTTCTTAAAAAAAAAAAAAAAAAAAATTAACTATTAAAACTGACACAAGAAATCCTAGGCTAGGATCGTTTCATCAGTGAGTTTTTGGAAATATTTAGGGAAGAAAACATGGATTCACGAAAAGAATGAACGCAACCCATTTGTTTAATGAGACCAGCATAACACTGATACAAAACCTGACAAGGACATTAGAAGAAATTAAAATTAGGGGCAAATAATTCTCATGAAAATAGATGTAAAATCTTCAACAAAATGTTGTAAAATCAAACCCAGAGATTATATGGAAAGGATAATACACCACAATCAGGTGGATTTATTCTGTCACTCCAAAGTTGGTTACAGTGGAAAAGAAATGTGGGAAGTGTGGGAGGTGGGGAACATGGGAATCCCTGTAATTTCTGTGTAATACTTAGGTAATCTAAGCGCCTTTTAAAAAATATATTTATTTTGAAAAAATAACATTTTTGTAAGCAAATGCACATATATGCATATATATTTATATATCATTTTACAAATATTGGTATGTATTGTGAAAAATTTGATTTTTACCCACAATAAAAAAATAAATAAAAATAGATTAAAAAAAAAAAAAAAGAAAAATGTAATTTGAGGCATTACAGACAGAGGAAATCATATATGTGGATATAGATGAGGCACATGATAAAATTCAGCACTCCTTTATTCAAAATAAAACTGTGGTGTGATTTGCAGCTATATACCCCAGAAAAACAAGTTCTTAGACTTGGTCCATTCCTGTGGTATGAACACTTGTAAATGGGACCTTCTGATGAGGTTATATGGGTTAAGGTGTGACCCAGCTGAGTCAGGATGGGTTTTAATTCAATAACTGAAGGCCTTATAGGGAAGCTCAAAGGGAGAGAGAAGGCAGAAACAGGAGCCAGAAGCTGAACATCAGTGGAACTCAGAAGACAAGGAAGAAGCCAGGAGAGGCTGCCGTGTGCATTGCTGCGTGAAAGAAAAGTCAAGCCTGAGTATTACTGGCAGACCGCCTCAGAAGACCACAGTCTTTTGGGAGAAAGCATTGCCTTAATGATGCCTTGATTTGGACTTGTAGCCTCAAAACCTCGAGCCAATAAATTCCTACTGTTTAAGCCACCCCATTGCATGATATTTGCTTTAACAATAAGGAAAAACAAAAACAAAACAAAACCTCTTAGCCAAAGAGGAATAGACAGGAATTTTCTTCATCTGATACATTTTTTAATGCAGCAAACATCATACTTAAGAATGAATTATTAAACATTTTCTTGCTGAGATAGGGAATGGGACAAAGTTGACTGCAATTATCATTTCTTGTTACCATTGTACTGGAAATCCTATCCAGTGCATCCAGGGATGGAAATAAAAGACAGAACTGGGAAGGAGAATATGTCTTTAATTGTTCACAGACAACATAATAGTATGTTGAAAATCGGCAAAAATCTGTCGATGAAGTAATAAAAAGAAGTGACTTTACCAAGGTAAATATTTTAATTTTTTAATATATTTTCCAAAAAAGTAGAAGACAAAGTTAAAAATGACAAAATTTAAAATAGCAACAAAAATCATATGTAATATGCAGGAATAAATCTTATGGAAGGTGTGCGAGATCTCTATACAGTAAACTAATAAACATTGCTGAGAAAAATAAGCGACTAACCAAATAAAGATATGTCCCATGATCATGGGATGGAAGATTCAGTATTGTACATATATCAGTTTTCCTGAAATTGACCTATAGATTCAGTGCAATCTCAATTAAAATCCCAGCATTTTTTTTTTTCTAGGAAGAGAAAATCTGACACTAAAATGCATAAGGGGGTAGTGGATAGCTCAGTGGTTGAACGTCTGCTTCCCATGTATTAAGTCCTGGGTTCAATCCCCATACCTCCTAAAAAAAATACATGAGGAAATTCAAAAGGCCAAGAAGAGCCAAGGCAATCTTGGGAATGAATAAAGCTGGAAGACATATATTACCAGATTCCGAGTCACACTATGAGCTTACAGTGGTTAAGAGAGTGTGGTCCTGATGGTGTAAGGACAGGAATATAGAGCAATGGAAGAGAATAGAGGCCAGACAAAGACCACACATACGAAGTTATATGGTTTATGGCAAAAAGACACTGCGGAGGGAAGAATGGTCCTTTTAATAGATATAAATGTTTTTGGATATTCACATGGGAAAAAAAAACCTGACCCCTACCATACACCATAAACAAATAGAATACAATAAAGCTTTTTTTTTTATTGTGGGTAAAAATCAAATTTTTCACAATACATACAAATATTTGTAAAATGATATATAAATACATATGCATATATGTGCATTTGTTTACATAAATTTATT
>JAQZBX010041648.1:0-22278 GCA_029593785.1 Cabassous unicinctus | reverse complement strand
GCGCTCGCTATCTGCTTGTCTTATTTTTAGGAGGCACCCGGAACTGAACCCGGGGCCTCCCTTGTGGGAGGAAGGAGCCTAATTGCTTGAGCCACCTTCGCTCCCTGTTTGTTGTGTCTCTCATCGTGGCTCCTCGCTGTGTCTCTTGGTTGCATCATCTCACTGCGTCATCTTGTTGCGTCAGCTCGCCATGCCAGCTGGTCGCGTCAGCTCGCTGTCTTGCTCCTCTTCCTTTGGAGGCACCAGGAACTGAACCCGGGACCACCCATGTGGTAGGCAGGCGCCCAACTGCTCGAGCCACATCTGCTTCCCTGTCCAGGGTTTCTTAACAAGGGATCCGGAAACTTGAATTGAAATTCAAAAAAACATTATTCTTGTGGAGACATGTCGGTGCAGGTGTGATATATTTATTAAATAATACACAGTATAGTGTGGACTTAGTCTGTGTTTTTCACCTGACTGGCAAAGGGGTCCGTAGAACAAAAAAGTTCAGAAGCCCTGATTCTAACCCATCCCTCAGGTGATTCTGACCTACATATAAGCCTGAGAGCCCCAGGTGTACGCTCTGGTGGTGCTGGCTGGGCTCTAACTAGCCTTAGGTGCTCAGAAGCTCTGTGGTGGTGAGATGAGCCCTTTCTTCCCTTGCCTTCTGCTGCCTCCAGACTTGGCCCACGTATCCTTTGAGCTTCTCCAAATTTTGTTTTAAGTCATCATTTCACACAAATTCATTGTTGAGGTGGACAATGAGAGCCTGAATCTACCTATAATTGGTGGACAGAGTGAATCATTCTTAAATAAAAGCAGTTGGACCACTGCTTGTTAGTAAACTGCTTTCAATAGGGTCAAGTCCTTTACTTCCATATGTAAATGATAGAGTGTCAAAATTTAGCTGATAACTTTTATTGAGCACTTCATAGGTGCAAAATGCAGTGCTCACAAGAGGGTTTCATGAACTATCTTGTTCAATCTCTACCCAATGGGATAGATGCTATGATTTCTACTTTATACATAAGGAATCTGAAGCTCAGGACATTAAGGAACAAATGGAGTAGCAGGATTATAAAGCCTAGGCAGCCTGACTCCAACGCCCAGGTCCCTATTCACATTCTGACTTCAGATTCTTTGCATTTCACACTAGACGGCAACATTCCAACAATTCCACTGCTTTCCAGGAGCAGCCATCTAGGCCCAAATGTTTATCTAAACAGATGCTAAGCAGTGTAATTTTATGTATAATTCATGTTCTGTCTTTTACTCGGAAACATTAGCTAACAATTAGCCTTTCCCCTTCAAAATCAAAACTTTAAAAACAAAAAAATTAGACTTCCATCATTACTGACCAGAATTAAAAATTAAAATTTCTCATATATAAAATAATCTCTTATGTCTACTAGGTCCTGATATCTTAAATTTTTTCATTTCTTCTTTTTTTAAGTTGCTGTTATCTAGGAATTTTTTTAAACTTTTGTTTTATATAATTATTAATGGTTGTTTTATTCTGGTTTTTAAGATTAGTTTTTAAGAATTTTTAAGTCTATCTTGGGTGAGAGGAAAATCTTTTTAAAGTGTCTGTGTGTATAAACATAAACACATTTATGTGGTGTGTATAAATATACACACAAACGCATAAACCTACAAAGATACCTTGAAAATCTTTTTATTTATTTATAAACATTTACACATGAAATCTTGATTGGAGTACAAATACTATCCTTTTCGGTGTGTACTGCGATGTAAAATTGAGAGGGAAGCATTGCTCTACCGAATCACTCCATTTCATGTATGCAGCCTTTCTCAGATTAAGCTTATCTTTCCCCACAACCCCTGAATGTAGGCTTCATGTGAACACTTGTCTACCTGATATCCCCCTAGAACGGTGTCTGGCATCAAAAAGTATTGGTGGAATGAATGCATCTACCTCACTCCTTTTTATATAATTATTACTCAATCATTATGCTGAGTGAAGTAAGCCAGGCACAAAAGGACAAATATTCTACGGTTTCACTGATATGAACTAAATACAATGAGTAAAGCCAAGGAGTTAAGCTCCAGAGTGTAGGGTACTAGGAGAGAGAATGTGGGCTGGAATGGGGAGTTGCTGCTGAATGTATGTAGAATGTTTAATAAGGTTGATCGTTAATGTGGAAACGGATAGAGTTGATGGTAATACATTATAATGAGTATAACTAACGTGATTGTGGCTGAAAGGGGTAGTCTAGGGAGGTTAATGTTGATTGAAAGACAGCTAGAGAGGGAAGCGGGTGTGGCTCAGTGGATAGAGCCCCCGTTTACCATATGGGAGGCCCCGGGTTCGCATCCCGGCGCCTCCTTGTGAGGGCAGGCCGGCTGGCGCAGCGCCGTGGGCTGATGCGGCAAGACCTCACAGCAAGGGGGAGATAAGCAGACACGGAGAAGACACGCAGCGAATGGACACAGCAGCACAAGCAGCAAGGGGGGGATAAATAAATAAAATAAATAAATCTTAAAAAAAAAAAAAAAAGAAAGACAGCTAGAGGATAATCTAGGAACTGTAGGACATGGTGATTTCAGTGGTGGATGAGGATTGTGGTTTATAGCACAAATATAAGAACCTCTATTACAAGATGTTAAGAATATGGTGATACATGGGAAGACTTGCAACTTAATAGACTTTAGTTAACAGTAATATTGTGATATTTCAGCAGCAAAGGCAAAGCAGGTACTATATCAAGGTCAATGATGGGGGTATAAGGGGGTATGGGACTCTTTTAAAGTAATGAAAACATTCTAAAAATGGGCTGAGGTGGTGATGGCACAACTCTGTGATAAAACTGAGAGCCACTGAGTGTACCCTTTGGATGGAATGTACAAGGCAGGGGACCACATAAAACAGTGAACCCCATGGTAGATAACGAACAAAAGTACAAATATGAGAATGTTCTCTAAGGAACTATAATATACAATACTAATACATGGTGTTAATAATAGGATGGTTTGTAGGAAAAATACATCAGATATAAGCTGTGGACTATAGATAGCAGTAATATTATGACAATGTTCTTTCATGTCATTTGTAACAAATGTGCCACAACCATGTTAGATGGTGGTGGTGGGGCCATGTATGGAAATCCCATATGGTATGCATGATTGTTTTGTAAACTCACAACTTCTATAATAAAATTCCTTCTTCTTCACATACACACACACAGAACATGGCTTTGTCAAGACAATTAGTATAGAATATGTCACTCTCCCTGGTCCCTCCTCCCAGATTCTCTGTTGTCCTGCATGGCTGTGGAGGATGCATCGGGAGTAAAGAAGGAAATTGGAAGCCATCAATGGAGCCAGACTGGTTTAGGTCCAAAAGCGAGGAAGCCACTTAGAAAAGGAAATAAATTCTGAAAGTAGCAGAGTGCTCCAAAGTGAGAGGAGAGAGGGAAGAAATGGGAAAGCCAGCCCAGGGCAGGTGAAGGGAGATTTCTGGGGAAGGTCAGGGCAGCTGCCATGCTGTGGCAGACATGGGATGAGAAACGAGTGAGGAAGATTTGGGAGACATTTTCCTGTGTGTCACACAATGGGAAATAATTCTGTTTTTGGAAGACTTCAATAAAAGCTTCAATGACATTTCACAGCTTTCTTAGAATTAGCTTATTCCTTCAGGTGTGTCCATTGGGTCCAATGCCTAGGCTGGGTGTAAGGTGGCCCAGTTTTATTCCATTTATAACCAATGAGAAATGGACGGAATCAAATAGGAATAGGAATAGAAATCAAAGTGTCTGAGAAGTTGGCTAGTGTGAGGACAGGTGCAACTACTCTGGAGGACAGTGAGTTTGGCAGTGAAGTTCTGGATGGACTGGATGGGCTAAGTCAATTTCACAGCTCTGCCGGGAGGATGACACCTATCAGTGTTTCAGCAAAGACCAACATTGCTTGGTTAACAAATTGTAAAAGAGCCTTTTTAAATCTCTGCTGGGGGCACTGAATGTGGTATTGGACAGTGCCTGCCACCACAGTGTTACAGCAAAGGCAGGGCTAATTCTCGCACGGCTCTTTTCCTATATGGATCTTTGATTAACTCAGCAAAGGCCTAACTATCAATCACAATATTGATGAAGGCAAGTATGCTGTGGAGTTCAGAAAGATTCCTTCTGTGTGCATACAATAAGGTATTTTGTTAAGTACGTGAAAAGAAACCATCATAAATGGGACAAAGATTTACATAAAGTTGCTCATACAGGATTATTAGAGTAGAAACCAACTAAATTAGAAAACGGTTAAGTAAATTATAATGTAGTCACAGGGTAAGCTATTAGGCAGCACAACAGCTATGTTTTCTACAAAGAGTTAATGATGGGGCCAGGGGGAAGGGGCTCAAATGGTTGGGCATCCGTCTGCCATATGGAGGGACCTGGGTTCGATCTCTGGGACCTCCTGGTAAAATTAAAAAAAATATATAGAGAAGCAGTTGTGGCTCAATTGGTTGGGCTCCCGTTTACCATATGGGAGGCCCTGGGTTCGATTCCCGGGGCCTCCGGGTAAAGGCAAGCCAGCCCGTGTGGTGCGATGAGCTGGCGCAGCAAGATGACACAACAAAGGGAGATAAGCAGACACAGAAAAGCACACAGCAAATGGACACAGCGAGCACAAGCAGCAAGGGAGGGATAAATAAATAAATAAAAATAAATCTTAAAAAAAAAATATATATATATATATAGAAGGCACGAGTGCTGCCAGGCCCCACGCGGGTGTGTCAGGCCCTGCCGAGCCACGCAGCAAGATGATGACATAACAGGAGGGAGACGCGGGAGAGCCGAGATGAGATGTGCTGAAAAACCAGGAACTGAGGTGGCGCAGGTGGCAGAACACCTCTCTCCCACATTGGAGGTTCCCAGGATCGAATCCCGGTGAAGACTGGAGGAGAGGGATGAGAGGAGAGAGCAGGAAACAGAAAGAGAATTGCCCAGTAAATGGACACAAAACAGCAAACGGGTGGGGGGGCGGGGAACAGTATTAAAATGGATAAAGTAAAAAAAAAGTTAGTGATGGAAAATGCTCACAAAATCATCAGAAAAGGAAATTTTGAAATTGTGTATGTTACTCAATTTCATTTTTAAAATTAAGATGATTTCTTTTAAAATTTAAAAGATTGCTCAAAAAAGATTTCAAAATTATGTATTCATATAACCTAATTTTATTTACTACATATATTTGTGATATAAGTAAATATATAGAACTAATGTTAATGGTGGCTACTTTTAGTGGAGTAATTATGGGTGAATTTATCTCCAACTTTTTGTTTTGAAAATTTTCAAATTTGAAGGAAAGATTTAAAGAATTGTATAGTGAATATCTATATAGGCTTTAACCAGATTTACCACTAGTTAACATAGTTAACATTTTCCCATATTTCCTTTTATTTCTTTGCATGTGCACATTTTCTCTCTCTCTGCTCTATTATTACATCTGAGAAAATTAATAATTCCATAATATCAGCTGTCAGCCCAGATTCAAATTGCCTCAATCGTCTTCCAAAATGTATTTTCCAGCTGATGTTTTTCTTTTGTGATCCATGATCCAATCAGAGTTTATACACTGCATTTAGTAGTTCTGTGATCCTTAGTCTTTTATTTATTTATTTTTTATTTATTAATCCCCCCTTGCTGCATGTCTTCTCTGTGTCTGCTTATCTCCCCCTTGCTGTGAGGTCTTGCCGCATCAGCCCACGGCACCGCGCGAGCCGGCCTGCCCTCACAAGGAGGCGCTGGGAAGCGAACCGGGGCCTCTCATATGGTAAACGGGTGCTCTATCCATTGCGCCACACCCGCTTCCTGCCGTGAGGTTGCTGCATCAGCCCACCGCACCGCTCAGGCTGGCGTGCCCTCACAAGGAGGCCTCGGGACGCGAACCCGGGCCTCCCATATGGTAAACGGGGGCTCTATCCACTGAGCCACACCCGCTTCCCCCTTAGTCTTTTAAAATCTAGAACAGTAACTGCATTTTTTCCCTATGATGTTTACTTTTTGAAGATTCCAGGCCAGCTGTCTCATAGAATGTGAATTATAGGTGATTTTTAATGTATGTTTTCTTTTTATCTGTTTTCTAATTTATTGCCATAAGCACAGTATTTTTTTTCCCAGAACATAGCAAAAGGTTAAAAAAAAATAACACCTCTTTGCTTTTCATTTGTTGGTGGCTTGGGGGGCAGGAGTGGGGAGTAGCTGGCACTGTAGATGGTGGCTAGAGTCACAGGTACAGTTTCTACTCTGTGGAGGTGAGTGTGGACCATCACAAACTTACCATCCCAACTGATCAATGTTTCTGTCATCTCAAGGACACTGGGTAGAAAATACCCTCAAGATGTCACATACATTTTCCAGACCAGTGTGCTCAGTCAGGGGTTTGTAAGAAATTATTTCTTCATCGCCACAGGACTTTACTGTGTCAGCAATGATAGCCTTCCTCCAACCTTAAGAGGCGAGGAACAAGTACGGCGACCATAACATGTTCATCTCAACTGGGATGCTTTTGAGAACAGAAGGCCAGGTGTAAAACAAAAGGGCCCCAGGGAACGAGGATGTCTCCTTACTCAGGGAGTAGGAGATGTGGAGGTCTTGCGTTGGAGACACAAAGAAAGGGTTTCTCAGAACTGCCAAAGACATGCTGAATGTTAAATAGGGTTGTCAAAGATCAAACCAGACTGTGTTCACACTGCTGAGGTCCCTGAGTTAGCAGCCCATTCCACACCCTCTGCCACTCTCTAGAGTCACATTCCACAGGGGTAAACTAGTGAAGGAGAGTGCTGCCTTGTTGGAGGACTCAAACCAAGACGTTTTTAATTGCTTTATTCTCATCTGAACATTTATTCATTCAACACTTTAAAGTAGTGTGGTTGATGGAGAAAAGTCTGAGACTGCAGAGCTTTGAATTTTAGGAGAAAGGGGCTCCAATGGGCAGGGTGGGGGGCTATTCAGAATATTTAACAACCAGCACAGCATGGGCACTGACCAGCCAGAATGGATACTGGTCCTGAGCCTGAAGCAGTCTTCCGGAATCTTCTCTAGAGTCCCCTGGAGTTTGACTGCTGGGCCCGACATTCCCCCTTGAGTGAGAGGATCACAGTGAGATGAGGAAGAAGCATTCCAGATGAGGGGCTGGGGGGCACCTGGAGGACCTGGGAGCTGCAGAGAGTTACCTGCCAGCACAGAATTATTTCAGTACTTAGGGTAAAAGCCCTAAGGTCCATAAACTTGGCAATGCTTCCCCTTACGTTTATTTAGGGAATATGGGGGTAGGAAGGGCGCTGTGCCAAATCTAAGTGGACTCAGACCTAAGTCAGAGAGAATAGAGAGCAAGAAAAGAACCAGTTGGATTCCTTTTGAAGAAATTGTGCTACGACCTCGAAGTGGCTTTAAAATATGAATTTAACTTTAAGAGAGACATGGCACATGTCAGTGGTTAGGAAAAACAATTTCCTATGAGGAGTTACTAAGCAATAGATTTAAAGTTAAAAAAGGGTTTATGTAAGCACAGTTGTGGGTTATCCCAGCACACATAGGGGAGCTCCCGAGGAGAGAAGCATAGGCACAAAAGGCCCTTCCTCGCCCCACCCATGCAGAGTTGGGGTGAAGAGCACGGGAACCACCCCCTGCACGCCTGCCCTTCACCAGCCTTTTCCAATCTGTGAGCACCTAAATATGTCTTGAAGTTCGTTCTTTAGTACTCAACTCAGGACCACCTTCAGGTGGCCTTCCCTGAACACTTGCTGCTCCACTTGGGTGAAGGGACCCCACCCCATGTTCATTCTGGGCTCCCTTCAACCTACAGAACTTTAACTGGGCTGAAATGAATGCATCTGTTTACACCCCGGTGGCCTGCAGACCCCTAGCGACAAGGCCCTGACAAGGTGTTGGGTGTGGGGACCGGGGCGGGGGGTAGGGAGGGTGCAACTAAAGTAGGATGGACCTGACTTGAGCTAAAGCCAAGTCCAGAGCTGGTCAGGGAAGCTGGTGGCCACTTTGGGAAAGAAAGTCTGGAAAAATGGGGTTGAGGAATAAGAAATAAGGTAAAGAGCTGAGGGCAGGGAAACCAGCTTAAAGAAAATGCTCTGAAACAAAGCTTAATCAGGGCATGACCTCACTGGGAGCAATTTGTAGGGAGGCCAGTTTGGCTGGAACACAGGAGGGTCCTGAGGCCTGCAGGTGGGGGGGGAGGGTACAAGGTGTGTGAGGGAGGCAGGAGGCAAGCTGCCAAGGGCCTCGACCTCCCATTTGGGCACTTGGAGGGGGCCAAGGAGCTAATGGGGATGTGCCTGAGGGGCCCACAATGTCCTGCTTTGCCTTCATCTTCCACCCATATCCTGTCCTCTCTTCCTCTCCCCTCCCTTCTACAGCCCTGCCCTCACTAGCTCCTGCCCTGTCCTGGCATTCTCTCCCATCCCTAAGAAAAGCCACAGTGGTCATGGTTCTGGAGCACCACCTTCCCACCCACCCTTCTGCCACTGCCCTACACCCAGCGCCACCTGCCTCACCTGCAGCTCCTAAGAGAAGGCCCCGGAGTCAGATCAGCTCGCACAAAACTCCACCTCCCAGAGCTGTTTTAGAAGCTTGTGGAGATGGCGTATTCCATTAGCAAGCTACAAAACGAGTCCAGAAGACCGTCCCATCATAGTAGGACATTTTCTTTAAAGATTCATTTCCCAACAGATTACCCCTCTTAAATCACCTAAAATGTGTCTGTCTCAGAAGGGATTGTTTGATTTTAATAACAGAAACCTGTATGTCACAGACATCTGTTGGTTGGGTTTTTTGCCTGCTGAGATTTCTACTCGCACCTGCCCCCCCGCCTCTTTTATTTTGTTTGGTGAATCCCCCACTATATGAGCTTGCTTTCCGTCATGGGAGATGAAAAACTCAGATCCTCACTTTCCCAGCTTCCCTTGCAGCTAGGGGTTGGACAGCTAAGCAGACCAAGAAGATCCACACCCCAGCTTCTAACTCAAGCGGCAGTAAGCAGAGGAGCAGGGGTGGGAGAACCCTTTCTCGGTGGTGGTAAGAGCAGCAATGCCCAGTGTCCAAGTGGCACCAGCCAGGGCCAGCACCCCGGCCCCTGTTGGGAGTGTCGGGTCTGCAGCACAGCAGTTCTGACGCAGTTTCTGCTGAGGCTCTGGCTGCCTTAGTTTCTGTTTCTTCCTGCTCTTTTTCCCAAGCCTGAATCTAAGAAGATCTTTGTGGTAAATTCCTTTTCTGCTTAAATTGGGCAGAGTCAGTTTCTGTTACTTGCATCAAAGAATGTTCTCTGGAGCATTTCAATGAACTTAGGCAGGAAATGCATCCTGACCTCAGGAGGGCCTGAACTGGGGACCAGGGAGCTGCTCAGGGCGCAGCAGACAGTCTCAGGCTCCTCTTCTCCCAGAAGTCCCGTGGTCTCTCACTCAGCTTCTTTCTGCACATTGCCTTTAATCTCTGAAAAAATGGAAAGTTATTTAATTATGCAAGTAATACTTGTTAAATGCAAAAAATTCCAACCATTTAGAACTACATGGAATAACAAGTAAAAGTCCATTTTAACCTTCTAGCACACTCCCTGCACAAGTTATATTATTAGCAGTTTCTTATCTTTCTAGATCTTATTCAATGCATTTAAAAGCATTGCAGCCCTGTATATGTGCATGTCTATCCTGGCAGAGATTAAACTGGTTATCCTTTAGGGCAGTTCTAGAATGCAGCGTCAGATTCTCCTTCTGAGTATCTCCTTGGAGCAGATGACTGTTCTGTGAAGATTCCCTTGGGTGGTTCGTCTTGGTTATTTATATCAAAGGTAACTTGATACCCATTTGTCAGAGAGGAAAGATGTAACAGGTCAGATAATGATCAAAGCTGCTATTCATTCATTCATTCACTCAACAAATATTTTTGAGTGCCTACTATGTGCCAAGCATTGTACCATGCATTTGGAATCCCTCAATGAACAAAACAGAAAAAGATGGAGTAATGAGGAGGAAGTAAACGGACAATATACCTAAAAAATAACAGAATTATAGATAATATTAGTAGGTAATAAGTGCCATGGGGCAAGAAGGAAGAGCAGGGTAAAGGGAGATTAGATGTGTTGGGGGAGGATGGGTGGTCCAGGCAGGCCTCCATGGGAAGATGAGACTTGAGCGAAGTCTTAAGGAGGACAGAGCAGACCAGGAGAGGGAACAGCCTAGGCTAAAGCCCTGAGCTGGGCATGTGCCTGGTGCATTCAAGGACCAGCAAGCGGCCAGGGCAGCTGGGATGGAGGTGAGGTCAGAGAGGATAATTAGAGCCAAGTCAAGCAGGGCCCTGCCTTCCATGCTAAGACTTTGCCTTTTACTCTGAGCAAAATGGGGTGCTAAGGGGGGAGTGGTTTGAGCAGAGGAGGGGCACGATCAAACTTGTGTTATGGAAGGAGCTCTTTACCTGATGCACCGAGAACACCTGCTAGGGGGCAGGGGCAGAAGCAGAGAGAGCAGCTGGGAAGCCACTGCAGAACCCAGGGGAGAGATAGCAGGGGCCCTCACCAGCGTGTGGGTTATCAAAAGTGGTTGGGCATTTGATATGGTTTGAAGAATTTCCTAATAGACTGAGTATGAGTTTGAGAAAGAGCCAGGATGATCCAAGGGTTTTTGATGTGTGTGTGTTTACATGAACAACTGGAATTGCTCTTGTCTGAGACGGCGTAGACACAAGTGGAGCAGGGTTATTTTTTGCAGGGGGCTGACATCAGGAATTCTGCTTTAATACACTGAATTTGAGATGTCTGTAAGACAATGATTCCCTAAAACCCTGGTAGGCAAGGGGCACCCTGACTCTGGCCCAGCTTGAGGCTGAGGCCCAGGACCCAGCCACCCTGATCCAGGGCTGTGCTTTAGCGAACAATAGCTGAGCAAGCCTGTGAACTCCGGGAGCTGTGATTTCAGAGTCTGAGCCGGCAAGAGCATGGCAATCCCTACCTAGTGGACAAAGTACACGTGGACGGTGCAGGACCAGGCTCTAACAGTAACCCCGTGTGTCAACAGGAAAGCCACCCAGCAGTGTGCTCAGCAGACCGCTGTGATCTCTGGCATCACTCTGCCAAACTACTTATTTTCCTACCTACCTGTCCATCCTTACTTCATTGATTCAGATATGTTTTTAATTTGCAAATCTGATTTGCAAAAAAAAGCACATGTCATTGTTTCATTGTGCATTTCTACAATTGCTAGGGGGGGTTGAACATTTCATGAGTACTGACTTACACGGAATTGCTATTTCTCTATTGATGTTTGATATTCTTTATCAATATAAATTGATCACACACATCAATCTGCTTTATTCTTTTCTCTCTGGAGCACAGCTCTTTCTTCATGTGGAACAAACATGACTGCCCAGCAACTCCATTCAAGGCTCATAGACTAACTGGGGTCTCAGAATTCCACTTCCAAATGTGTGGAAGGGATCATCTAGCTAACTTGAGTGTCTATCCCTGAGCCAATAAGCTCTGGCAAGAGGGGTCAACTAATTTGGCCCACTGTCCTCAGTCTGGATAGATTTCCTGACAAGGGGATCTGGAAGCAGTGAGAAAATGATGAGTGGAAGAAACAATCGGCAACTCCAGCACATTTCCTAGCAAGGCTATGTCATTCAGATATTGCCAGTGCTGGAAGTTTGTCGCACTATACACGGTCGTCACCAGTGCTGGTCCAAAAGGGGCCAGTTACATGGTTTGGACCTTAACCAGTTGGTTATTAGAAACTTTTACATGTTTTTGAGCAGGGGAGGATACTTCCAAAGTGGTGTTGTAGGAATATTATTCCGACAGTGTGTTAGGTGAAGGGAGGAAGGAAAGAAAGGAAGGAAGAAGACTCAGCTGGAAAAATACTTGAACAACCAGCTGCAATGTGAAAAACAAATCACCACCATGTAATATTGATTTGGTTTCTGAGCAAATGAGAACATTTCTGTTAGGGAACAAACACAGCTGAAAAAGTACAGTAATATTTTATTATTAGAGTTTATATACTGCAGCTCAGTGGCAGGCTACAATGTAAAGCAGCAAAAATCTCAAACTCAGCAATTACCAAGACCAGCTGACTAATGTCAATACTTGGTGAATGTCCAGGAACTTAGCAGCTTCATGTCTGGCCAACTATCAGAAACATTTGGATCTTAATTCTTGCTAACATTATTTAATTACTATGTAGCTATTTTCCATCATTTTTGCTCTAAGGTGATTATTTTTGTTAATCTTCACATTAATCATGCACAACTCCCTCAAAAGCTCTCTATTCAGACAAAATTTTTGTACATTTCAATCCTAGCCACATCCCAAATCCAATCAACATTGTCTGCTATTTTTAAAGCTATAATTATTTTTGCTAGTCTGTCTGAGGTTGGGGGTGTGGGTGAGAATGTGGTGAGACATGGTCTTTTCGGAACAAAGGCCTCTTGAAAAGCAGGATTGTAGAAGGCTTGGAGGGAATGAAGAAGGAGAAGGTTTCTGGAGCTCTTGGTCATCCCTGACCAACCACACCTTTGTTGTCACACCACATAGTACAGGAAAAAACAACACACCTATGACCTAGCCATACTAAAAGAATGGCTGATTCAGAACACAAAGAATGTGGTTGAGAGAAGGAAAGATCTAGAGGAGTGAACTGGTCAAGTCTCAGCCTAACATTTATGAAACCATCAAACAACATAAATCCTATGACTTATTACTGATAGGAGATCTTACAAGTTTAACTTAACATGAAGTTAAATTATCAAGGAAAGTCAAGGTCAGAACAAGAAGGAAGGCGTGCTCTGAAATGATTTTTTTCTTGGCATAAGTTAAGGGATCATGTTAAAGTGTGTTTGGTGGTTTGTTATCTTTTTGTGGGATGTGGGAAAGAGGGAGGGTCTTGTAGAGGCCTCCAAGATGTACCCAGAGAATGTCTGTATAGTCAGGTGACTCAGGACATGTTCTGGTTTATCACACGTGGCCCAAGGGAGGAAGCCTTTGGCTGGGATGCCAGGTGGATCAGTGGAAGGTCAGTCCCTCGAGCCATAAATTGAAGATCAGTGAATATAAACTGATGATTAAGAATGAGACCATTAAACTAGGGTTTAACTCCACCCGTGCTTATGGGTGGAGTTTGTTTTTGCTGCCTCATCATCTCCTCTTTTTTGATCTCCTAATTACATACCCTCTATCCCGAGTTTTCTAACCTGCCAAGCTTGCCCTGTCTAGAGAATTTTTCAGGTCCCAGGTTATACTCCTTTCTTTACCCTCTACCCGATTGGCATTTTCTCTGTGGCCCCATCTCGGTTATTTGTCGTGAGGAAAGTGAGCTAACACGTTGTGTCACACTAAAATGAGGCTGCTGGGCAGCCGGGTGTGGCGTCTCTTCTTGGAGGCATTTACATGGCAGGACTTTAGGCATTGCTGCAGACACATGGAAGTACATGTCAGACAGGTGACCCTTTTTGGTATCCCTCTGGCCAAACCATTTAGGTGATTGTTTACAATAACCCTCCAGAGAAGTGTCCAAAGGTGTGCTGTGAAATAGCACTCAATTATCATCATTACTGAAACATGAGAATCAGACACATGCTTAGGGACTGACTGGCATTTACGATTTCCTCAAAGGAAAAAGAGTTTATACATTTTTGGTCAACTGAAGTAGAGGATCAGATTTAAAATACTGTTTTGAAAACCAAAGGCAAAGTCCCCATAAGAGAAAGTTTTTGTTTTTGCTGTTGTTTTTCAAAATTTTCTTGTATAAAGAAACTACTCCCAGTTGCCTGTGGAGACTGCCATGGGATTTGGTCTCATTTTGTTGTATTCTGACTTTTCAGAAGATGATTGATTTTGGCAATGCTGAGCCCAGAGCCCCAGTGTCCTGAGAACTTGTCTCCTGTAGTTTCGGTTCCGTTGCTTTCCCTCAGTCACAGAAGTCTGTGAGGCTGAAACTATGTCCTTTGTTGTTTTTGAAGTTTCTGCTATGTATCAATTCTCTTTGCCCTGGTTTTTCCCTAGATTTCCAGCTCTCCTCCTATGCCATCTTCAGGTTTGTTCCTTAGGCCTTTCTCCATGTAACTGCTATCACACTGAGCCAGAGGAGGCCCCCGTTTCCATGTTCTTAAAGAAAAAAGTCACCAAGCACCTGGCACCCTCTAATTATGCCAACTCCCTCCTAACTGTTGGGCGGCTCCTTACCTTTTCTGCTTAATATGGCCTTATTAGCCATACTTAGATTTCAATATAGAAATGTTTTATTTTCACAAGATGTACAAACAATAATTTTCCTCTCCAACATCTATAGATCAAGTACTCATTATTTGAAGATGAATTGTGATGAGTTAATGTATATTGTAAACCCTAAAACAACCACTAAAAGATAAAACAAAAACGTATAGTGAATAAGCCAATAAAATCTCTTGCCTAATTGATCAGGAAAAAGATAAAGACATAAACTACCAACATGAGGAATGACAGAGAGGATATCACTACAGTTCCCACAGATATTAAAAAGATAAAGGAAAATCATAAAAAAGTTTATGCAAATGAACTTGACAACTTAGATGGAATGGACATACTCCTTGAAAGATACAAACTACCAAAGCTCGCTTAGGAAGAAGTATATAAACTGAATAGCTTTCTATCTATTTCAAACATTGAATTTGTAGTTAGAGGCATTTCACAAAGAAAACTGCAGACCCTGATGGTTTTACTGTTGGATTCTATCAAACATTTAAGGAAGAAATAATACCTGCAAGAAAATAGAGGCAGAGGAGTTAATCCTTTCCAAATCATTTTATGAGACCAAAATTACTTTGATACCAAAATCAAACAAAGACTTTAAAATAAAACTATAGACCCAATAACTCTCATGGAAATATGTGTAAAAATCCCTTAAAATTGGGCCCCAAATCTCAACAGAGTTGCAAACTTACTCTCCAGTTCATTGGTCTCACCCAGGACAATAAGGAGGTGATGATGGACAACTACTATCCCAAGGAACCGAGAGAGCCTACAACTGCAAGCAAGATAGTCCCATCCATTGGCCCTAATGGATCGCAGGCCCCTCTCAATTAGAAATGGAGTGGACATTACCATCCCAGAATCCTCAGGATTGGGGAATGAACTATGGACTAAAGTAGACTTACTGGTATTCTACTATAGACTTATTGTGATTCTAGCAATGGAAGAAATTATATCATTGATGTGGAGGCAGTGGCCACTGGAGGTTCTGAGGGCAGAGAGAGAGAAAAACACGTGCAATGTGGGGGCATTTTCAGGACATGGGAATTTGTCCTGAATGACATTGCAATGACAGGTACAGGCCATTATATATCTTGCCATAACCTACAGAATTGGGTGGGAGAGAGTATAAACTACAGTGTAAACTTTAATCCATGCTTAGTGGCAATGCTCAAAATATGTTCATCAATTGCAATGAATGTATCACACTAATGAAGGATGTTGTTAATGTGGGAAAGTGTGGGAGGGAGTGGAGCATATGGGAATCCCCTATATTTTTTATGTAACATTTATGTAATCTAAGTATCTTTTTAAAAAAATTAGCAAATCTAATCCAGCTATATACATACATATATATATATGTATGTATATAAAATATGTATATAAAATATGACCAAATGGGGTTTGTACTAGATATGTAAGGTTGGTAAAACATTAAAAAATAATAATAATATAGGGAAATGGATGTGGCTGAAGAGATTCGGCGTCCATCTACCATATGGAGGGACCTGGGTTCGATCCCCAGGACCTCCTGGTAAAAACAAAAACAAAAACAAATAATGTAATTCACCATATTAACCAAAGAAAAAAGAAAAAAAAAAAAAAAGATTACATGCAGATTAAAACTTTAAAAAGATCAACAACCATTCATCAAAAAACTCTCAACAAAGTGGCAACTGAAAGAAACTTCTTCAACTTGATAAAGGACATATATGGAAAAAAAAAACTGAGTTAACATCATATTTAAGAATGAAAGAATGAATGTCTTCCCCCTAAGATCAGGAATAAGGCAAGCATGTCTACTCTCACCACTTCTATTTAACATTGTGCCAGAGATCCTAGCTTATGCATTAAGGCAAGGAAAATAAACAAAAGGCAAATGAATCAGAAAGGAAAGAGTAAATCTGTCTTCATTCACAGATAACAATGACTGCCTATGTAGAACATTCCAAAGAACCCACAATAGAAAGTTATTAGAATTATTAAGTAAGTTTAGTAATGTTTCAGAATACAAGGTCATTATACAAAAGTCATATATTTCTATATACTAGCAACAAACATTTGGAAGTTGAGAATTAACTCGCACATGCATAGAATTTGCTTATTCATTCATCAGTTGCCTTTATATTAGCATTAACAAATATGAAATGCTTAGGGATAAATCAAACAAAAGAAGAGCAAGTCTTGTATGCTGAAAGGTATAAAACACAACTGAGGGAAATGAAAGAAGATTTAAATAAATAGAGGGGTATACCATATTCATGGATCACAAAACTCACTATTATTAACATGTCAATTCTCCCCTTATTGATATATATATTCAATGCAATTCCAACCAGATCTTAGCTTATTTTTTTATTCTAAAATTTGTATGGAAATGCAAAGAACCTAAAATAACCAAAACAATTTTAAAAAAGAACAGAGTTGGAGAAATTATATTACCCAATTTTAAAACTGCAAAGCTACAGTAGTCAAGACAGTGTGGAATTGGCATAAGAATAGACATAAAGATCAACAGAACAGAATAGAATCCAGAAACAGACCCACACATATATGGTCAATTGATTTTTTTTTTTTTTAGATTTATTTTATTTATTTTTCCCCACCCCACCCCCCTTGTTTTTTGCACTGGCTGTCTGCTCTCTGTGCCCATTTGTTGTGTGCTCATCTTCTTTTTAGGAGGCACTGGGAACCGAACCCAGGACCTCTCATGTGGGAAGGAGGTGTCCAATTACCTAAGTGACCTCTGCTCCCCACTTGTTGTGTCATTGTGTTTCCTCATTGTGTCTCTTCATTGTGTCATCTCATTGCACCACATCCACTTCCCTCAATTGATTTTTGATAAAAGTGCCAAGATGATATAATGGGCAAAAAATAATCTTTTCAAAAAATGGTGCCAGAATAATTAGATATTCATAGGGAAGACAATCAACCTTGACTCTTACTTCACATATATACAAAAATTAACAAAATAGATCATAGGCCTCAACACAAGAGCTAAAATTATAAAACCTCTGAAGTTTTATAAAACCTCTGAAGTTTTATAATTTTCTGAAGAAAATCTAGAAAACCTTTGTGACCTTGAGTTGGTCAAGGATTTCTTGGATACAAAAAGCAAAAAGCATGTAAGAAAAAAAAATTGGTCAACTGAACTTCATCAAAATTATAACTTTTAATTGTATACTTTAAATAGGTAAGTTTTATGGCTTGTGAATTATATCTCAATAAAGATATTACCAAAAATAAATAAATTTTTTGTTCTGTGAAAGACACTGTTAAGAAAATGAATATTCAAGCCAGAGATTAAGAGAGAAAATATTTTCAAAATGTATCTGATAAAGAACTTGTATCCAGAGGATACAAAGAACATTTACAACTCAGTAAGACTGACAACTGAAAAAATAGGCAAAATATTTGAACAGACACTTTACCAAAAAGATATGCAAATAGAAAATAAGCACATTTAAAAAAGCTAATTAGGAAATGCAAACTAAAAGCTCAATAAGATATCACCTCACCCCCACTGGAATGGCTAAAATTTAAAAAACAGACAATACTATGTTGGCAAGGATCCTAAGCAAATGGAACTCTTATACTTTGACTGTTAAGAATACAAAAAGATATAGCCAATTTGGAAAAGAGTATGGTAGCTATTTATAAAGTTAAGTAAGCACTTACCACAGTCCCAGCAATCCCATGTTTACATATTTTCCCAAGAGAAATGAAAACATATTCCACCAAAAAAAAATTGTGTACAGGAATGTTTATAGCAGCTTTATTCATAATAGCCAAAAACTGGAAACAACCAACCAAATGTCTATCAACACTGGAATTAATTAAACAGACTGAAGTATATTCAGACAAAGGACAACTAATCAGCAATAAAAAGGAACAACTATGGATAGAGCAGTAAGATGGATGAATGTCAAAAGCATTAAGCTAAGTGAAAGAAGCCAGAATCTAAAAGAATATTGGGAGTGGATGTAGCTCAAGCAGTTGAGCTCCCACCCCTCATATAGGAGGTCCTGGGTTCAGTTCCTGGTGTATCCTGAAAAAACAAAACAACAAGCAAAACAAAAGAAAAAACCAACTCAGGGAAGCTGATGTGGCTTAGTGATTGAGCGCCAGCTTCCCACATACAAGGTCCCAGGTTCAACCCCTGGCCCCTGGTACCTAAAAAAAAAAAAGACTATACGCTACATATTTCCATATATATAAAATTCTAGAAAAGGTTATAGTAATATATAGCAAATCAGTGGTTGCCAGGGGTCAGGGGTGGGGGAGAGCAGATTGACTGGAAGTGGGCAGGAGGTAACTTTTTTGGGGTTGATGGAAATATTTTATATTTTGACTGTGATTGGGTTACACAACTATATAGATATTTGTTAACACTTACTGAACTACACACTGAAAATGGATGAACTTTACTGTATGTAAATTGCATCTCAATAAAAATTACTTAAAGTTATTCATGCTTTTACTATCTTATCACAATTATTTTCACATTGGGGTATTACCTTCTAAACTGGCAAAAATCATGCTGAGTGTCACATAACTGGGAATTTTGTATTATAGTAGGTTATAGGATTGCAAAGCTTATATTTTAAAAAAAATCAATTAATAATAATAAATAAAAGAAGTTTGTTCTCCAGTTCTGGACAAGACAAAAAAGTTCCATCTTAAAGGGATTATAAAGCCATTCTTAGATGAAGGAAAATGAAGAGAATTTATTGCTGGCAAACCTACCCTTAAAGGACATCTAAAAGAAATTCTCTAAATAGAAAAGAAATGATAACAGAAGAACGCTTGGAATTTCAGAAAAGAAAGATGAGTATTGGAATGGGTAAAAATAGGAGCAAATATAATAGACTATGCTATTTCTCATGAGTTTCTTGACTGTTTTTGATAGCTGAAGCAAATGCATATAAAGAAAATACTTAAGGCAATTACATTTAAAAAGTGGGAAAGGCAACGTGTCATAAGGAAGTAAGATTTCTACATTTCACTTAAAGTGATAAAGCATTAAAACCAGTAAGGGGAGTGGATGTAGCTCAGTGGTTGAGTGTCCGCCTCCAATGTAAGCGGTCCTGGGTTCAATCCCCAGTACCTCCTGAAAAAAAATCATTAAAAAACCCTGTAGACGTTGATAAGTCACATATGTATACTGTATAGTCAGAGCAAGTGTTAAGAAAACTATATAATAATATACTAAAAAACCCCATCAACAAAATAAGATGGTATCCTAAAAAAATGTTCAAGTAGCCCCCAGGAAGGTAAGAAAAGAGAAACAGAAGAGTGAGAAACAGAGGACACAATCAGAAAAAATAAAATTAAAGACTTAAACCCTAACATATTAGTAATTATCTTAATATAAATGGTCTAAATACACCAATAAAAAGAAAGAGATTGGCAGGGTGTATGAATAAAAAGATCCAACCATATGCTGTCTATAAAAAAATTCAATAAAATACAACATAGGTAGGCAGAAAGTAAATGGATGGAAAAAGATATGCCATGCAAGCATTAACTTTTAAAAACCAGGAGTAGATATATTAATGGCAGATAAAGTAGACTTCAGAGCAAAGAAAGTTAGTAGAGAAAAAAGAGGCACATTAAATAATGATAAAAGGATCAAGGTACCAGCAAAACATATGATCCTAAATGTGTATGCACCAAACAATAGGGCCTCAAAATACATGAAGTTTGAAAACTGAGAGAGCTGAAGGAGAAACAGCCAAATCCACAATTCTATTTTGACTTCAACATCCCACTCTGAGCAATTTATAAAGTACTAAACAGAAAATCAGCATAGTTAGAGAAGAACTGAACAACACAATCAACCAACAAGATCTAATTGATACAGAACATTCCATCCAAAAACAATAGAATACATATATTTTTAAAGCACCCACAGAACATTCACTGAAATAGATCAGATTCGGTGATAAAAAAAAAACACTAAACAACAACAACAAAAAAAAAACACTAAACAAATTTAATAGAAATTAAATCATATAGAGCATGTTCTCTAACGATAATAGAATCAAACTAGAAATCATTAACAAAGACAACAGGAAAATCTCCAAACACTTGTAAACTAAACAACACACTTGTAAATTATTCATGGATCAAAGAAGAAATCTGAATGTAAATTTTAAAAAAATACAAAGAACTGAGTGAAAATGAAAGACAAATCAAAATACGTGGAGTACAGTTAAAGCAGTGCTGAGAGGAAAATTTATGCTTGTGCTAGAAAAGAAGAAAGTTCCCTTATCAATTGCCTAAGTTCCTACCTTAAGAAAAAAGAAGAGCAAACTAAACCCAAACCAAGCGGAAGGAAGAAAATAAAAAATAAGAGCAGAAATCAATAAAATTGAAAACAGGAAAACTATGAACAGAATTAATGAAACAAAAAGCTCACTCTTTGGGGGGAAAAATTGGTAAAACTGATAGCCCTTTGGTGAGATTGTCAAGGATAAAAGAGAGAAGATGCAAATTGCCAGTATGGAATGAAACAGGATAATGACTTCGGATACCACAGGCATCAAAAGGGTAGCAAGGGAGCACTACAACTTTATGTTCATAAATTCAGCAACTTTTAAGATATGGACTAAGTTCTTGAAAACCACAAACTACCAAAACTTGACCAAAATGAAATAGACAACCTGAATAGTCCTATAACCATTAAAGAAATTGAATTTGTAATAAAAAGCTGAAAAAGGAATCTCCAGGCCCATATGATTTTGCTGAGAACTTTTACCACACTTTTAAAGATTAATTAACATCAATTTTATACGTGTGCTAAATTTATTTTAAACTTATTCCTGGATTTTTTATTCTTTTAGTTGCTATTGTAAGTGGATTTTTTCCTTGATTTCCTCTTCAGATTGTTCATAACTAGTGTATAGAGACACCACTGATTTTTATGGGTTAATCTTGAACCCTGCCACTTTGCTGAATTCATTTATTAGCTTTAGGAGCTCTGTTGTAGATTTTTCAGGATCCTCTATTTATAGGATCAGTCAACTACAAGTAGGGAGAGTTCTACATCTTCCTCTCTTATTTATCCAAGGATCTTAAAGCTCTTCACTGCCACAATAAGCAAATTGTCACATTGTCCCTTCAGAGGGAAGGAGGGGGAATTGCTGTGATTCTTTTGGGGGATGTTTAGCTTGGGAGGAAGAATCACTAGGTCTGGCTGGTGGGAGTCTATTGGTCTGTCCCCATGTCTGTCAATCACACAACCAGGGTCTATGAGAAAGACCCCTGAGCTTGGATTTCAATTTTTCATTCACAAAATAATACTAATAATCGATCCATTTCTTTCCTTGTAAAGATGTTGAAGGAATCTTAGCAACTTGATAAAAAATGTTGTTTCAATGAATTGAACACAATGCTTTCTTATTAGAAGTACATTGGACTTAGTATTGGCACTTAGTTCTGACTATAACTGTTCCGCTCACGGAAAGAATGGCCTTTCTCCCTCATCCTACAACTGTCACTCATCATTTGTGACCCTGAATCTAATCATAACGCTTTAATAGAAACCTCAGTACTGGGTGAAGCCCTTTTCAAAATACACAGTTCCCAATTAGAACCTTTACATTTTTTTATCCTTCGTGGAGACAGCCTGGATAATTACTTGATTTCTGCCCGAGATTTTGAAAGGTATAAGCCTGAAGAACTCTTTGAACTTCTTGAAGGAAAATAACAATTTTTGATTTTGTGTTATGATCAGAAAACCTATTGAGAGGGGCGGATGTGGCTCAAATGGTTGGGCGTCCATCTCCCATATGGAGGGACCTGGGTTTGATCCCCAGGACCTCCCGGTAAAATAAAGAAAAATATAGAAGGTGTGCGTGGGCATGCCAGGCCCCGCCGAGCCATGCAGCAAGATGAAGACGTAACAGGAGAGTGACACAAGGGAGAGCCAAGACGAGATGCGCCGAAAAACCAGGAACTGCGGTGGCACAGGTGGCAGAATGCCTCTCTCCCACATCAGAGGTCCCCAGGATCAAATTCCGGTGAAGACAGGAGGAGAAGGATGAGAAGAGA
>JAQZBX010041647.1:0-22274 GCA_029593785.1 Cabassous unicinctus | reverse complement strand
TCTTTTTTTTTTTTTTAACTTGTAATATATAGGTATTTGTTTATAATACATTTTAAATATTCTCTTGAATTCTTTATTTTTTAACTTGGAATATATAGGGCATTTTAAAAATAATGTATTTTAAAAATTCTTTTGAAACCGACAAACAGCTGACTATATACTGGTCAATACAATGGGAGGGGAAATTATCTGCAAAGCTTTTTTAGAACCTACTAAGAAAAGGCATATATATATTTTGTTTTCCTCATTCTTTCTGATTGGAATATTCTCAGAGTGGTAAGACATCTTGGCTCATATGGTAGATAGCAACAACAAGGTAGGAAGCAGCAAGGTGATAAAAGAAGGTGTAAGTCAATTAATTTTCAAATAGAAGAATCACCAAAACAATTGGGACTTTTAATGGACAAAGAAGGCATAATTATTTTAAGCTCTTATTAATTTGGGAGTCTATTACAGAAGGTAATACTATAGCTTCTATATAATACAGATAGTTATAATTTTCATTTATGAAATGAAGATAAGGAAATAAAAATCTTTTCAGTCATGTTTATATGATTTTCAATGACATGTAAAGTGATAAATGCATAGGAATCGATTAATAAACTTCATTTTGCCTACCATACAAGGAATAAAGTCAAGAAACTCATATATGTTGTGATAAAAACTCATCATTTATTTCAATTGTTTTACACATTTAACACTCTATTTCTGTTGTTAAAATCATTTAAAATGTTATAAGTAAATATTCAACTACATTTGATGCTGTTTTTGTACTTGAGAAAAGCATTCTTTAAACATATTTGAAAGGGCAAGCACTATGCATACTCCAGAGACAATGTTGACATAGTCTATGCTTTCAGTAGTGACAATCATTAAAGCATAAAGATAGATGAAGAGAAAATATGAGTAAGGAAACACAGGCTATTGCTACTTGATGACTGTTTCATGTTTTGGGGGACAAATGGGATGGGCAGCTAGAATTGCCAGTAGGAGTGACTTTTAAAGTGAGAACTGAAGGATAAAAAAATGAAAAAGCCAGACAAACAAAGAGAAAAATATTTTTTTGACACTGAAACAACAAATGGAAAGATTAGATATTAAAACAGACAAATGTCTGGAGTGTAGCAGGGTGGGAGGATTGTTTCAGATGGTTTGAATGAGCTACTATTTTGGGAAAATTTCTGTGATAAACAGTTTGTGCTTTATCAATATTTAACTCTTTTGATAAAAATATGTTATACATTTATATATAGATTTTCATATTCCTTTGTTTTCCTAAGTTTCCAAAATCCCATATATCTAGCTACTTTTATTTCCTTGATGTCTTTCACTTCAGTTCTTGGCATTTGTTTGCTATTTAAGCAACACACTGTGTTTATATATAAAAATATGCACCTACATTTGGCAGGTGTTTTGCTATACCAAAGAATTCAAGTTCCCCAAATTCTCATTATCCTTCTCCACCAGCTTCCTCCTAACATCAGGAATTTTTTAAAAAGCTAATAACATTTTAAATTGTAGTTATTATTAATTCAAAGTACTTTACATATCCCATAAACAATACAATTGTAGAACTCTAAATGTTTTCCCAGAATTCTATGGAAAATAATGCTTCCATGACAAAATATGTATCTGAATGAAAGTTGAATTTTTTTTACTTTTTAACATAAAATAATTTCTTTTTTTTTTCCCTCCACATGTACAATGATGCTTTTCTTTACTGGTTCATTCTCTCCTCTCTTTCTTGCCCCTGAAACAGAGCTTGCCCTAAAGAAAGCACTCAATACATATGTGAGTGATCAATGACTAAATTATTTGTAAGGTTTGAACTGGAGGAAACAATGGTGAGCATTATTTATTCTTTAGCTAGAAAAGATAAAATATTTTAACATATATTTTATTCACTTATGATATAATTTGGAGATATACTTTAGTTTTATTTTAGTTTTTGTTATTCCTAATTTGGAGGTAATGTCAGGATATGTTTACATAACTATTATGTTTGGATATGTTTTAAAAGGAGTTTTGTGAGAGAAAGAGACATTGGACCAGTGTAACCTGGAGTGCTTTTAAATGTTGACGGGAGTGGAGTGTTTGGGGATTTTGCCATATATGCTTCTTACACTTCAAATTCTCTTAATTCTTAGAAAATAGAGGAATTCTATTGATTGAGTCACTAAGGCTTGTTTTACCTCTTGTTCTTCAGGATTTAAATGAAGGGGTTCAACATAGGAGCGATGGACGTCGTGAGCACTGTTACACCCTTATTAATCGCCACTTAGTCTTCTGTGAAGGTTTGATATAGATGAAGATGCAGCTGCCATAGGCGATAGAAACCACAATCATGTGGGAAGAACACGTGGAAAAGGCTTTTTTCTTTTGCTGGGCAGAGGGGAATCTTAATATTGTCTTCATGAGATAAATGTAGGGCAAAACTACACACATCAGTGTTATAATGAAGGTCAACACAGCACAGATTATAATAGTCTGTTCCATAAACCAAGTGTTTGAACAAGCAATCTTCAGGAGGGGAAATGCATCACAGAGAAAATGATCAATGATTTTAGAATCACAAAAGTCCAGATTTAGGCCCATGCTAAGTGGGGAATGACAATCAAAAGGCCAGCCCCCCAACAGCAGAGGGCGACAGTTCTTCTGCAGACTGTGCTATTCATGATAGCCATATAAGGCAGATGTTTGCAGATTGCCACATAGCGGTCAGAGGACATGGCAGCCAGAAGAAAAAAATTCTGTTTTTGCAAAATGTCAGTAAAAAATACTTGACTGGCACAAGCATTATAGGTGATGACCTTGTCACCTGTTGCTATGTTATACTTGAACCTGGGAATACATGCAGAGGTGAAAGAAGGAGAAATTTTGTGGGAAATAGTACATGGCTGTTTTAAGGTGATAATCCTGTATGATAAGGGAGATGATTGTCAGGTTCCTGGTTATACTCAACATATAGGCGAGAAAGAGAAAGAGAAATATCAGAATCTGCAGTTGTGGGTGGTTTGTCAGTCCCAGCAGAATGAATCTTGTGACTGTACAATTTCTCATTGTTGACTCCTAACTTCTGTACAATCTGCATGAAATATTCAGAGACATTTTACTATCATGTGGTACTTATTCATAATTTTCAGGTTTTTTAAATTAAAATTTGTACATTTTTTAAAAGTTTTACTCTTTAAATCTGTATACTGGGAAGGATTACTTTTGATTGGCATTGGTTTACAATTTCATGGGGAGTAAAGATGTCATTTGACTCTCAGGGATTCTCTTTTGTCATATTAACTTGACATTTTATTCCTTCTTAAACTGCAATTATATATCAAATAACTTGGGTTCACCATTCACAGTCTGTAGTCATATGAAGTTTCTGTTCTAGCTCTAAGAATAAAGATTTTTTTTCTGCTTCTGTTTATATCAACTGTGTTTTATCCCATGAACAGCTCAAAAATCTACACATGCCTGCACACACGCACACACACACACACAACTTGCCCGCTTCCCTTCTTTCTAAAACTGTCTTCTTAGATTTCTCTGTCTCTACGAATCACTTATACTCCACAGTGGTGCACACTACAGAGTATTTTACATCATGCTATACTTAGAGTTATTCTTTCATGGAAGTCCTGTGATAAACTAGTTTCAAAATCACAAGTGATATTTTATCTTTTACCTTTTTATCTTTTATTTGCTACTGTTTTCATCCACCATCTGACATTGGCTATATATTTTCATTGATTCCTATGGTTCAAAAAATTGTCTTCCAGTTGATAATTATTAATTTTGTATTTTTATTTTTAATGATGTTATTGATTCTCAAATACATATATTCAACCCAACATATCTACTGCAACATATCCCATGTGAGTCAAACACACCATGTCCCAAATGAAACTCTCAGTCTACTTCTTCTCTTATCCTCTTCCTCTCGATATGTTCCTTTAAATAAAGCTAACAGGCTACATTTACTGAGCACATTCCATGTGCCAGCTATTTTAGTAAACACTGCTCACAGAATATCTTTTCCTGTCCTTAAATTACCAGGGTAACCTCTATTCATCCACTGATTTTTCAACTTCTACTTCAAGCCCTCTGGAAAATCTCTTCCTAACAGTCTTTTGGTTTTATCTTTAATCCCCATCACTGAATTCCCATTAAAAACAAAACTTGCTACTACATGAGCCTTACAAAAGACTACAAATTTGTGAAGTACTTGAAATGTATCTTTTTTTATTTACCTTAATTACCGGCAAAGCTAATACAATCCAAGATACATAGCAAATGTATAAGAAATATTTCTAAATGAATATATGCATCACATGTGCACCTACAAAAGTATTTGACTTTCAATTTGGACTTCAAATTCATATTATGCTGATATCTACTTTGTCCACTTAAATTTCTTTAGATATTTTAACCTGTTGTTGAGCTTTCTTTTTGCCTTTCTTTATAAAAAGAATCAATTTTTCTGCTTTTATTTATTTTATCAGCTGCTTCACAGCTAATGAACAATAAACTGCTTTCTCTTTGACTGATCTTCCAGTAAAATATTTTAGTTTTGTAGGTAGCACTTTACCTCACAGAGCATCTATCTGTGAGATATTAAAACCAGAGGCATGAGTTCAGTGATTCTGTGTTTGTGTTAATATCTCTTCCACAGATTGTTTTCAGGCATTGACACATAGTTATACTACTAGGGACTCAAATATTTTCATTTTAAATTTATTCTCTCTGGACTTGAAATTATCCTACATCAGTGAATCATGAAAAGTTTTTACAGAGACTCCAGTTTATTTGTACGTAGACTCATTTTACTGTGTAAAATGATGTGTTCTTTTACTGATGTGGGAATAGAGTCAGTACTTTTCATCTGAGTTTGACTACAGTTAAGGCCTTCTCAGGGTTATAGTCTAAAACATATGGAAGAAATGACCTACACGCATTGTTGGCCTGACAGAAGTAGTACTCTGTTCCTTATTTAGGAACAAAACAATAAGTATATTAGATCAAATTGAGATGTAGAAGAAATATTTTAGCTGCTTAGCTACCTTCTTCCAAATCTCCTTCTAATTTCTCAGGCTACACATACATCACTGAGTAAATTTACTCACCCCTACCAACTTTGGACTTTATTCAATGCTCTAAAAACATTTGCCTTTTTCTTTCCAAGGTATCAGAAGGTAAAACACAACAAGATTTAAAGGATGACCCACAGGGTAATGTGACTAATTGGTTTCTGTTTATTCTACTTTCAAAATATATGTTCAAAATTAAGTCAACGAAATTTAATGCGGTATGAGCCTTCAGTGCCATTGTTTTGGGAGATGGAGAGGTATGCTCATTTAAATATATGCATATATAGATGTTTTTAAATGTGAGGTTGCTAATATAGATAACATAATTCTGTATATCTATCACATTTTATTTCACTTAAATGCTAATCTATTCTTGTGCATAAAAATTCCCCAGAGAATGGCAATTATAAGTCCAAAGAAACTACATTCTAATAAGTGAAAAAAACCAGAACCTTTGCCAAGTACAGAAATTATCACTCACATTTTGAATTTTGTTATATACTTATAAATTTGTTTTGTTTCCCAGATTTCAAAGTTTATGACTAAACTCTCAGGCAATTTGATATAATTAAAATGACAAATATATCACTTACTATTTTGACTGTCAATCATATTTTCTGTTGAAACACATCAAATCTTGTGACTTCTAAATTGAAAATTATAGTTGGGATGACGATTTTCATATGAATATTTGGTCACTTGTGATTTTGAATCCAAAACCCATTTGTGAAAACTGTGGAATGCATAGAGCTCTCAGAAATATCCATCTTCAACCAATTACACAGACTTATTGGTTGTAACTAGTAAAAATCTGTTAAAAAATAAGCAAAAAACTATTTATATATATGATAATGGTGGAATGTCAGGATACCTCTCCTGTTTTATGTGCATTATTTTCTGATGCATTGATCTTCTGACTTATCAAGGAAGAGAATGAATTGGAAAAATGTAGCTTGACTTTTGTTTTATATGATAAAAATGCAATTATGTGAAAAAGAGTCCTTGGTGACCCATATATGAACTCACTAATGAATCTTCTGTGTAATGAAATTTGGGAAAAAATAGCATTCTAACAGAGCTTCTTTGGAGAGAGTGTCCTTGGAGACAGAACTTTGACTAACAGCAATATGATTTGTATAATTAGATAAAAACTTGTCAAATGTTTTTTAACTGCTAAACCTATTGCAAATTACTTTACATGTAATTATGTGTCATCATTTACTGCAATTAATTCATTTAATCATTAACGTTCTATCACATTTTAATTAATTTCCTATTGTTATATATCCTTGCTTTTGTTTTCCACTAGTATTAAAAATAGCTCTTCAATATCTTTCAATGTTTAACAGATGCTTAAAACATATTTAGAATTTACCTGTATTTTTCACAATCCAAAATATATTCTGTGAAAGGCAATCTAATTCATACTCATTGGAATAATTTACAGAATGTATTTTCTGGGTCAAAAAGATAAACATTTTTTTATGAAAACATAGTAAAGTTATATAGATTTTTGTATAACAGTATTGAATATTTTGGATTGAAGCATCCCTGGTTACTATATTGTTATTGAAAAGGTAAATTTTTCAATTTTTTGTTATGCATTTACAGTTTGCACTAAGCTTGCAAAACACAAGGATAAATCTCAATGAATTTTACATGTGTACATGCTGGCATAATATTGACTATCCAAATCAAGATATAAAACATTTTCATCACTTCAAAAGTTTTCACTGTTTCTCTTTCATATGTGCCACTCTCCACAGAAATAACCACAGAAATAACCACTATTTTACTTCCCTTTTTTTCACTTCATATTATTGGTGTCCCACAATAGGCATTCCTTTTTTCTGGATTCTTTGATACAACACTATGTCTTTAAGACTCATCCATGTCATTTTATTGATAAATAGGATAGACATTTTAATTAATGCCTAGCTTTCCATTGCATGCACATATATTTTTATTCATTTTAATCTTGATGGTTTTTGTTGTTTCTATGTTTTTGCGTTGCTAATTTGAATAATACTGTTAAGAACATAATTGTACATGATGTTTTGTGAATATATGTGCAAATGTTTTTTACCTTGGCATTAACCTATGTGTGGAAAATTTGGATCATAAGATAAGCCTATATTTAATTTGCATAAGCACACAGCCCATCTCTGCAAAGAAATCAATCAAAAACATTTCCACTTCTATCAGCAGGTAATCAGAGATGCAGTTTCTTCACCACCTCAGCAAGCCTGGGATTGTCATTAAACAACAACAACAACAACAAAAACCTTTACATTCTTGTGGGTTTGTAGTTGTTTATCATCATAGCTTTAATTCATATCCCTTGATGAGTAATGATGTTGTGAACCTTTTGTAAGTGCCTGTTCAAGTGTTTTGTTACTTTTAAATTGTATTTCTTTTCCTTATTTAATTTTTTTTGAATACTTGAAATTCTTTATATCTTCTGGATATGAAATTATCTATAACTATGGGCTTAATTATTCATTTTCTTAATCACAGCATTTTAAATAAGGTTTAAATTTTACTATTGTTAATTGTAGCAACTTTTTCTTTTATGTTGAATGCATTTTTTCATAAAAAACATATTTTACCATAAGTGCAGTTCCTATACATTCTTGTTGAAATTTTATTATTTTAGTTTTTGTATTTAGATTTTTTCATCATGTCAAATTATTGTGTATTGTATGAAGTAAGGCTCAAAGTTCATTTTTCCCCCCAAAAAATATCTAGATGACCTGGAGTAGGATGAAATCTCCCTGTTGTTGTAAGCGGGTACTTACATTTATTAATCTATTGCTGGATTCTATTCTGTTCCATTGACATAATTATCTTTGTATCAATATCTGCTGTTTCATTTGTTGGAGTTTTATATTAATTATTGAAATCTAAGATTATAAATCCTTTTGCTTTCTTTCTTTCAAAGAATTGTCAGTTCTTTCCATTAGACCTAGTATCACCAGGGCTGTAGAATGCAACAGACTGACACATCTACACACAGTAGGAAAAGAGACAGTGTCTAAGTGAGGGCCTGGACATGGCTGCTGACCATGTATCTGTGATTTTTCCCAAAAGAGAGAATCTGTTTCACTGCCTTTTCCAGGTTCTAAAGGCTTCCAGCATTCCTTGGCTAGTGGCTGCTTTTCTCATCTTGGCTTATGTCATAACATCTCCCTCTCTCACTCTCCTACTCTCCTACTCTATCTTTCCCTTATAAAGACCTACGTGATTATGCTTGCCCACCTAGATAATCCAGGATAATCATCTCAAGATCCTTAATTTAAGCACATTTGTAAATTTCTTTTTGTGCTTTAAGATTGCATGTTCAGAAATTCTGGAGATTAGAACTTGGGCACAATTGGGATGGCTTCATTCTGTCTACCACAGTTGTGTATAAGAAGCCTGGAGTGTTTTTTCATCATATATTAATATATCTGTATATACATGTGTGGAAATTAAAAATTCTCAAGAATATTGAGTGCATTTCTTTCACTCAAATTATTGAATATCTTATAATTTTTTCCATTTGATTTACAGTTACCCTGTGCATTTCATGTTAAATTTATTATCTTGACAATTACATTTTTGTAACTATTATCATTAAAATGATATTTACTCATTGCTTTCTGGTTATTATATTATAAAAATAGTTTATTGAATTTTAAGAAATTTCTATCTGTTCATTTTGAGTATTAAATTTTCCTATTAATTTGGCTAATTTCTTATTAAAATTTCTTGAGTTTTCAGGATATATAAGAACCATGTGGGAAAAAAATAGATATGCCACAATTCATCTGTGTTAAGACACCATCACTTTAAGAGCTACCATTATTTTGACTAATAGAAATGTTGTTAAACTATGAACAATACTCAATGTCATCCACTGTATATTATATCTCTACTTCAGAAAATGGGTGGTGCAAATAAAATTAAAATATAAAGTTACTAATATCTAATAGTTTCACTTGCTCTTTCTGTTATTTATTCTGAATGCTTTCTTTTTATTTTAGTGCATTTCCAAGACCTTCCAAAGGATTATTGAATATTTATCTCTTTTCTACTCATTCATGTACATTGTGGTATGTTTTTAAAATGCTATTTGACTTTTCAAAAACTTAGATTTTTATTTCTTTAACTTATATAATTGATTTTATTTTCTGCCAATAAGTTAACTTTGAATATACTATTGTTATTTTTTATTTTTTTCAAATTTAATAAGATAATAATTTATTGCTATAGTTGAAAATTCTGCAAAAATGATTACATTAGATATCAAAGAATTACTTTTTTTGAGAGGGGAGAAACTGGAGATTGAACCCAGGGCATCCTACGTGTGAAGAAGGTGCTCAAACACTGAGCTATACCTGTTTG
The DNA here is from genome assembly GCA_029593785.1 of Cabassous unicinctus. Classification (NCBI taxonomy): domain Eukaryota; kingdom Metazoa; phylum Chordata; class Mammalia; order Cingulata; family Chlamyphoridae; genus Cabassous; species Cabassous unicinctus. Next base: position 12,804 of record JAQZBX010041647.1, on the reverse strand, counting down.
CCCAGAATTGCTTTTGAAAACAGTTTTTCAGTTCTTTAAATAATGTAAAATGCAGTGACGGAATTTCATTGCTTTCAGGCCAGTAGATACGTAATTAAATGGGAATAACTTAATTTCCAGGGAATTATATTAGTGTGGGTTTCTAAATTCTTTATACATAACTATTTAGATTATTATAAGAGAACTGGGACTGTACAGTTCTGCAGAGGTCATCAAACACACCTAACACATGGCAGAAACATTTTACTTTAGAATGTTCTCTATGGAAATGTGCATATTTTCTGATTCGTTTTCATTGACTGTGCAATAATTTACTAGTTCTGACTTTATTTTGTTGTGTCATTCCATGTGCTGCCACCATACAGATTCTGAGACTTTGCTCCTAAGTCATAGGGATTCATAATGCAATGCCCTGCTCCCATCCTCTAGCTAAGCTCTCCTGAGCACCCACATGTCATTTTATAGTTCATTGCTCTACTTAGGTTGCATTTTTTGACTACTTATTTACAACTTTGCAATGTTTTCAGGTATAGATTCAAGAGAAATTTAAATTTTATGCAGAATTTTTATGTGTTTTTACTAGTAGAATTTTGAGGTTTCCTTAATCCTCGATATTCTAAATTTTTAAGTGCTATTATTTTTAAATTGTTGTTTGTGATTTTATATTAGCCTTATATCAGCCTTTATGGAGTTTTTACATAAAATTACTCTTATTTCATGTATTTGGATATAATTGCGATGCATAAATGAGTAGTGGTCCAAGGGATATTGCCCTATAATAGATCAAATAATGAATTTACTATATCTAAAACTATAATATTATTAAGCTAATTTCAATAGAAAAGCTGTTGTTTTAAAATGTTTCTCAATGACATGTAAAACATAATTAACTATTTGTATGAAAAATGGGCATGCAGGATTGGTTTGAGGAGTGTTCAACAGAAACTATTTTACAGAAGTATTGAGAAAGGAAATAGTAACACTAGTATTGATACTAAAACAGAAAAAAGTTTATAAGCAATGAGTAAAAATGCCCAGCACCATAAATGATAAAAATAAATATTTTCTTTTGAAATGTTCCTTTGCATACTGCTTTAGTTACTTAGTAGAGAGCATTTCTATCCTTTTCATTGAGTCCTTGAAGGCTTTCTTAACTTGATTGTTCCTCAGGGTATAAATAAAGGGGTTCAATGTAGGTGAAATAGAAGAAATGAGTAGAGAAACCACTTTATTAGTGGTCACTTCTTCCTTTGCTGTAGGGTTCATATAGATGAAAATGTATATGCCATAGGTGATGGAAACCACAATCATGTGGGAAGAACAGGTCGAAAAGGACTTTTTCCTTTGCTGGACTGAGGGGAATCTAAAAATTGTCCTGATGATATAAGCATAAGACAGAGCTATACAAGTCAGAGTCATAATCAGGTTCAGCACAGCACAGATTGTCACTGTCTCTTCCAGGAGCAATGTGTCGAAACATGCAATTTTCACTAGGGGAAATGCATCACAGGCAAAATGGTCAATGATGTTAGAGTCACAAAATTCCAGTTTGAAAGCAGTTTAAGTGGTGGGATTATTATACACAAACCAGCTGTCCAACAGCAGATGATAAGAAAATTGCAGACACATTTGCTCATGGTGATCACGTAGTGTAAGGGTTTGCAGATGGCCACATAGCGGTCATAGGACATGGCAGCAAAGAGATAAAATTCTGACACTGTAAAAAGTCAGTGAGAAATACCTGTATGACACAAGAATTATAGGTAATGACCTTGTCACCTGTAGCTATGTTATATAAAAATCTAGGAATACAAGCAGATGTGAAGGAGACCTCTAAGAAGGAGAAATTTTGTAAGAAAAAGTACATGGGCGTTTTCAGATGGGAATCCACAAAGCTGAGTGTGATGATGCTCAGGTTCCCATTTACACTCAGCATGGAGGTGAGAAGCAGAAATATAAAAAGCAGAACCTTTAGCTGAGGGTCATCTGTCAGTCCCAGCAGAATGAATGTTGTTATTGTGCCATTTCTCATCACTGACTGCTGACTTCTCTTCAAGCTGCATGTGATATTCAGAGACATTTTCTTATTCATTATTCTAACTGTTCTATAATTTAACATATTCAGTATTTTATTTGTTATTCCATTTTTAAAAATTGTTTTACTTCCATTGTCTGCTTAGGATTTTAACTTGTGAATACAATACGTCACAGGTTAGGTGCAATTTTATGAGTAGCACCAATTCCTTTGGTTCTCAAGAATTATTCCCTAATCACAAGTTAAATTTAAAATTTCACCATTGATTTCATGTCTTTTCTTAACACTTTCTATTATTAGAAATACTGCTAAAAATGAACAGATAACTGAGACTCACTATACAAACTCTAAGTAGAACTTGAAGTGTCTGATCAAAAACAATATTTTTGTTTATTCATTGTTAGCTAAGTGTTTTTAATCCCCTTAATAACTGCAACCTCTTCCGCCACACCTAACATATGCATGTTTTTTTCTGAATATGTATATCTTTCATAAATATGCACGTAAATTTTACTTCTAACAAAAGAGATGACTGCCTTCTATTTCTTTTGGTTTTTCAATAAAGTAAATTACTTTTATTTCATGATACAATTTTTGCCTAATATATAAGAGTTAATGCAGAAGTCAAGAATCTTTTGTGTTTAGGTTGTTCCAAAGATATTTTTCTGGTCAACCTTTAATTACACCAGAAGGGATTCAAATATTTCCAATATGCAGTCATTATTGCAAGGCCTGAGTTTTTTTTGACATCACCGTACAGAAATCTTTCTCCTTTGTATCCAGTTTATTTGTTTTATGAACAATTTCACTTTATTGTTTAACATACTGTATTCTCTTCTTATTGAGTGTGGACCGACTTGGCTGTGAGTATATGTAAATTTCACTGAGTTATCAAAATAGGGAAGAAGCAGTGACTGAGGCCATAGTTTCCTGCAAGTTAGAGCTCCCTTATGGAATTTGGTCTCTCATTCAACAGCTATCAACTATTTACATCAAGATGTAGAAATGTTTTATGTATCAACTCACCTACCTGCCTTCCATCTTTCTCCTAATATCTCATATAAGGCACACATCACTGTGAAACCTTACTTAGACTTCAAAGTTGGAATGTAATTCCATCCTCAAACTATATCATTTTCCCCGATGATATTAAAACTTATTATCCAATAAAAGTTACCAAAAGTGTAAAGCATAATTTACAGATATCTGTGTATTCTCATTTGCAATCAAATGGTCAAATGAACACAGAGTTCTTTAATGAGCTGCTTTCACTTCATTATCTATTATCTATTTTGGAGGATGAGGATAAAGACCATGCCTATAGACCTCTGTACCTACAGAAATATTTTATTAATGATCTTTAGAGGTTAAATGTATAACCCAAGTAGCCATGGATATTTCTTATATAAAGTTAGGTGTGGATTTACTATTGTCTCATGCATAAAAGACTCCCAAATACTGACATTTATCTACTAGAGAATTCTAAAAAATATATATCATAAATAAATATATGTTGGTTACATTACAAAACATTAAAATTATTGCTGAAAGCCATGTTTTCCTCAGGAGCAAAATATGACCAAATCATGTAAAGGTAATTACAATCCAAGAAAAATTTCATCATGCTTACTCATCTGTTAGTAAATCAGAGCTTCTGTTAGTTGTTTAACCATGGCAACATTAAGAACATAATGTTGAAATGATACTTTGATGAGTACATTTATATCTTCACCTTTACTGGCATATCTGGGAACACATATGGCTCCCTGAGTTTGTGACCTTTAATAACTCTGAGAATAGGCTTAGAGCTATTATACGCCCCCAACGTTTTCTTACTCTCTCCATCATTGAAAATGAAATGAATTCCTTAAAAGACAGGAATGTCAGGAAACCTATTCACAGGTGGAAGAGATTATATTCTAAAGAACCAGGACAAAGTGAAGTGCTTTACCGCCTGGAGCTTGAATTTTTAAATATTGATGTATATGCCACTAAGTGAATAAAATGTTCCTTGGTGACATACATTCAAAAATCATTAATGAATTTATAGAATAATGGTAATTTGCCAAAACCCAGGAAAACAGGCTTCAGTGGGGACCGTGTCCTTGGAGACAGGGGATGATATATCTGCATCAGCCTCAGGTCAGGAGGACAACTCTATTACTTAGTAACATAGTTCATATTTTTAAAACTTTCACATCTACTAAGGCATTTATGAGATTAAATCCTTTATTTTATAAATATAACCCTTTAGCATAGGATATGAATTTTTTGTTGTCATTGTGCACTTTCACTGAGATAATCAGAGAAAGTTTATTTAATTATATGAGGCTACTGCTTACATTGAAGACCTTATCCTTCCAGATTTTTCCTCTCTAAACACACCCATTAAATTAAAGAGATTCTTCACAAATGAATGAAAATTTGCAACATTATGCTATAATTGGATGGTAGAAAATATGCTTTTGTATATTTGAAAACATCTTAATTTATCACATAAATTTCTGATCTTTCCATTCTAACACTATTAATCAATTGGATGTATGAAGATGTTGGTATTTATTTATCACTGTCACAATTTAATTTTTAATATTCTTTCAGTTTTCACAGTTATTAGTCATTATATCAAAAGATCTTTATAGTAATATTTTAATATGTGTGAGAATAAATGCTAAAAATGAAAATTATAGATTAAAATGTTAACTTATTTTTAGAAATATTTTATACTGTTATAAAATATCTGTAAGATTAGTTTATTAAAAAATTTTGCCACTGTAATTAAGTCATTAGAGTACATTATTTTTAATTCTTTCCATACTTTCTTCTTATAATTATACTTACTATATATTTTAACATTAAAAGTATGTATGCCTGTTTTTGAAATATGATTTGTGGTTTTATACATTTAGATCTATCAATTTTTTTTTGGCTTTTTGTTTTTATATTATTGAATTATCATTGCTATACAGTAAACCACACATATATAAATCCCACATTTTGTCAAAATTTGACCTATGTATAGCCAATAGTGATATTACCCTGAAGAAAACAATGAACATATCAATGGTTCCTAAGAATTTGCTTGTGATCTCTTTGATCTCTCCTACCTGCCCATCCTCCAATTTTGTCATTCACTGAGAAGTGGGGAAATCTGTTTGGTTACCATAGATTAGTTTGCTTTATGTGGAATTTTATATAAATGTACATATTTTCACCTGGCTTATTTCACTCAGAATACTATTTTGTGAGTCATTAATGTTCCTTTTCCAGCATTTACAGTTTATTCCTTTTCAATTCTGGGATAAAATCCAAAGCATGGTTATACCGTAATTTATTACCTATTGTTAGACATTTTGTCAATTCAGTTTTGGAGCTAATTATAAATAAAGATGCTGTAAATATTCATGCAAAAGTCTCTATTAAACTATTGACATTTACTTTCATTTGTATGGGGTAAGTACTTAGGAATGGAATGGCTGGATCTTGGAAGGTATATGTTCAAAAATTTTAAAAACTTAAAAAAAATATATTCAAAGTTGCTAAATGATTTTACATTCCTACAAGCAGTAGAGAAGTGTATAATTCATCCACATCCTTGGTATGATCAGTCTTTATACTCTTAGAACTGTAGTAGGAGTGTAGTGGTATACTTTTATACCTTGTGATTTTACTTTGCATGTACTTAATAGTTAATATGGCTGAGGGTCTTTTGGTGTGCTTCTTTGCCATATATTGTCCTTGGCGAAGTGTTAGTTTAAATTATTGCATATTTTATAATTTGGGGTTTTTTAAAATATATTTAAAAAAAAAAGATATTTAGTTTACAAAAATTTTACATAAAAATAAAGGTGATATCCATATTCCCTGTTCCCTACACCTACCATATTTTTCCACATTAACAACATAACCCATTAGTATGTTACATTCATTACAATCGATGAACACCTTTTGGAGCATTGCCACTAAGCAAGGATTTTAGTTTACATTGTAGTTTACACTCTCTCGCTCACAATTTTGTAGGTTATTGCAAGATATGTAATGGCATGTATCTGAAATTGTAATGTCATTCAGAACAATTCCCAAGCTGAAAATGTCCCCATATTTCACCTGATTTTTCCCTCTCCCTGCCCTCAGAGCCTCCAGTGGCCACTGTCTCCACAACAGCAATATAATTTCTTCCATTGCTAGAATCACAATAAGTCTATAGTAGAATAACACTGTCTACTTTAGTCCATAGTTCATTCTCCAGTCCTGAGGATTCTGGGATGGTGACGCCCACTCCACCTCTAATTGAGAGGGGGCTTTGATCCCATGGGGCAAATGAATGGGACTCTCTTGCTTGCAGTTATAGACTCTCTCATTTCCTTGGGATGGTCCTTGTCCATCATCATCTCCTTGTTAGTTGTCCTGGGTTAGTCCAATGAACTGGAGAGTAGGTGTTGCAACTCCGTTGAGATTCAGGGCCCAGCTTGCACATGACAGCCCAAATATTTTAGTCTCTTGGATACACACCTATCAACCCTAGTAAAATTATACATTCAAATAGAATGGTCAGAAAAGCCATATTTAGGGAAACCACAACTGTGTCCAACCCTGTCACATAGGAGAGCATAAATTCCAAAGTAAAGCCCACTGGCAAGGCATCCAACTCCTGAGTTATCTACCCTGACTAAATTGTCTGGATATTTCCAGAACCCTCAGGAGTCCCACTATTTGGGGGTAGTATTTACTTTGGCAGTCAATGAGATCCTGCTGAGACACACATAATAGTAACCTCTGGAATGAACTCCTCACACCCTTTGAAGTCTTTTAGCCATATAAACTCATTTGTCTTTATCTCTCTCACCTTTAATCAAGGTCTTTTAACAGTTGCATTGCTAATTGGTGCTTGGTAATAATCCCTTGGTACCAGGGAGACTCATCCCTGGGAGTCATTTCCCCCACTTAGGGGAAGGTAATGCATTTGTATACTGTGTTCGGCTTAGAGATAGACTACCTTTGACCAATAAGGATGCTCTCAGTAGATAACTTTTAGGTACCTTATAATACTAGGCTAAGTTTCAATTTCAAGAGCAAAGGTTCATAAGTATAGTCATCTATATTAAGAGCCCATGCATGGATCATCTTCCTTCACTAGCCATTGTCCTTGTATTCAGGGGATTCTTTCTATTCCCTTAGAGAATGTGGCAGAGCTCCCCAGGTCAGGAATTTGATATTCTTTCAGGTGTTGTGTGAATATCCACCCATGAGTGACAATGCCCCATGAGCAATTAAACAAATTTATATGGCTTATATGTATGCCCAGGTGGCTTCCTCCAATGTATTCTCCATCACTGATACTCTGAACAAATGTTCCTCCCCTGCCACAGTTGTAATCCTTCTTTGATCCAAAACCTCTTCAGAAATGAAGCCAACAAAATAGCCTAATTTAATTGTTAAGAAAGTGAAATAATATTGACATTTTTAAAAATAAGGAAAACAATACACAAATTTTTTATAAATTAAAAAATTTAGAATATATAATAATGAGAAAACATTAAAATTTTTTTGACATTTTGTCTTTCATAACTGTAATATCTGTTGTCTCTTATGTATAGTGATATTTTCTTCAATTTATTCCCTCTGTGTCTTACTTTTTTACTTTGTGTTCAGAGGAGTATTAGGTTACAGAAAAGTCACATACGAAATATAGGGGATTCCTATATACCCAACATCCTTCCCCTTTCCCCTTTCCCCTATTAATAATATTTTAGATTTGGATGGAACATTTGTTACAATTGATATACAAATATGGAAACATAGCTACGAACCATGTATATTATGGTTTACATTTTGGATGATACACTTTTAGAAATTTTGATGAAATTTAACATGGCCTGAATTCATCATTGCAAGATAAGGAGAACACTTCCTTTGCCCCCAAAATGCCCCATGTTCCATCTATTCTATTCCTCCCAACCAATCTCCTTGGGATCAATGGCAACTACAAGGCTTCACTCCTTGAAGACCAAGATTCATAGTTACCAGTGAAAACATTGAGGGCTTGACGTTTTGCTCTGGCCTCCCCTATTAGGCATTGCCTTTGCTCTCAAGAGACTCTTGTACCTCTATTTGAGACATAATGAGACTTCCCAGCATGGAAGTCCAACACCTTCCCACTCATTATGTGCATCTCCACCCAATGATACAGCCCATTATGACAAGATGAACACTCACACACACCCTAGAAGCCTGCCCCTGGTTTGCCCTGTCCAGAGTGATCCCCCACATCCAACACCCTAAACAGGTAACCCTCCTTGGCCATGTTGCCAAAAGAAATTCCCAATGTTGTAGTTTTTAACCACATACTCATTTTATATGTATGCCCAGGTTACCTTCCTCTGATGTATCCCCCATCACTGATAACCTGCACAAATGATCTTCCCCTGCCACAATTGTAACCTTTCTGGGATCCAAAACCTAGTGTTCACCTGCTCCTTCTCCCAACCCTCCCCCCAGAGCCATGGACTGTCCAATCCAACTTCCCCACCCTACCACCCTGACAAAACAGCAATGCCAACCCAAAAGTATCACTGCACCACAGTTATGGCCCTTTACTGCACAACTACATGCTTCCACCTTATCAGAGATTTTGTCCATATGGACATTGGCTCACAAACTTCTTCTCCCTTTCTAAATCTTTTAAACCTATCTTCCAGTCTCTAGCTCTCTGAGTCTGCTCAATTTACTTAATTCATATCAGTGACATCATGTAATATTTGTCCTTCAGTGCCTGGCTCACTTCAGTCAACATAAAATCTTCAACTTTCCTCCATGTTATCCCGTGTGGTAATACTGCATTCTTTATTATAGCTGTGTAATATTCCATTGTATGCATATACCACAATTTGTTTATCCATTCATCTGTTTATGGGCATTTGGGTTGATTCCAACTTTTGGCAATAGTGAATAATGCAGCTATGAACATTGGTATGCATATATCTGTCCATGTCCTTGCTTGCAATTCTTCTGGGCAAATACCCAGCAGGGAATTGCTGGATAAAAAGGCAGTAATATAGTTTGCTTTCTGTGGAACTGCCAAACTGTAGAATGGCTGCAACATTCTACATTCCCACCAGCAGTGGATGAGGGTTCACATTACTCCACATCCTCTCCAACACTTGTAGTCCCCTGTGTTTTTAATAGCTGCCAGTCTAATGGTTGTAAGATGATATCTCATTGTAGTTTTGATTTGCATTTTCTTAATAGCTACTGTTGTTGAGCATCTATTCATGTTCTCTTTAACCATTTGTTTTTTTTCTTTGGAGAAGTGTCTATTGAAATCACTTGCCCATTTTTAAAATAAGTTGTTTTTCTTTTTATTTTCGAGGTATAGGATTTTTTATATATGCTGGATATTAGGCCCCTATCAGATATATGGTTTCCAAATATTTTCTCCCATTGAATAGGCTGCCTTTTCACTTTCTTGACAAACTCGTTTGATGTGCAAAAGTTTTTAATTTTGAGGGCATCCCATTTATCTTTCTTTTCTTTTGTTGTTTGTGCTTTGGGTGTAAGGTTCATGAAACCATTTACTAATATAAAATCCTGTAGATGCTTCCCTACTTTATTTTCCAAGATCTTTAAGGTCTTGGTTCTTATATTTAGATCTAGGATCCATCTTGAGTTCATTTTTGTACAGTTTGTGAGATGGTGTTCTTCTCTCATTCTTTTGGATATTAATATCTAGTTCTCCAAGTACCATTTGTTGAAGATGCTATTCTCACCCAATTGAGTGGGCTTGGTGGCCTTGTCAAATATCATTTGGCTGTATATGCAAGGATCTATATCAGAATTCTCAATTCAGTTCCATTGGTCAGTATGTCTATCCTTGTGCCAATACCATGCGGTTTTGACCACTGTAAATTTGTAGTATGTTTTTAAAGTCAGTTAGTGTGATTCCTCCAACTTCATTTTTTTTTTCAATATGTCTTTTTATATTTGCATTCTCTTGGCCTTCCAAATAAATTTCATAGTTCACTTTTCCAATTCAATAAAAAATGCTGTATGAATGTTTTGGGATTGCGTTAAATTTGTAGATCAGTTTGGGTAGATTAGTCATCTTAATGATGTTAAGTTTTCCTATCCATGAACAGGAAATATTATTCTATTTATTTAGATCTTCTTTGATTTCCTTTAACCATGTTGTATAGTTTTCTGCATTCAAGTTATTTACATCTTTAGTTAAATTTATTTCTAGCTATTGGACTTTTATTTTCTATTGTAATGGGATTTTTTTTCTTGATTTAATCATCAGATTGCTCATTATTGGTGCACAGAAATACTACTGATTTTTGCACATTATCTTATAACCTGCCACTTTCCATAACTCATTTATAAGCTTTAGAATCTTTGTTGCAGATTTCTCAGGGCTTTCTATGTATAGGATCATATCATCTGCAAATATTGAAATTTTTAACTCTTACTTTCCAATTTGGATGACTTTTATAATTTTTTCTTACCTAAGGGCTAGAGTAAGTACTTTTAATACAATGCTAAATAAGCGCAGTTACAGTGAGCATCCTTGTATTGTTCCAGATCTTAGGCAGAAATCTTTTAGGATTTCACCATTGAATATGATGCTAGGTGAGGGATTTTCATATACTCCATTTATCATGTTGAGGAAATTTCCTTCTATTCCTATCTTTTGAAGTGTTTTTAATCAGGAAAGGGTGCTGTATTTTGTCAAATGCTTTTTCTGCATCTGTAGGGATGATCATGTAATTTTTTTCTTTCAATCTGTTTATGTGGTGTATTTCATTGATTGATTTTCTTATGTTGAACCATCTGTGCATACCAGGGGTTAAATCCACTTGGTCATGGTGTATAATTCATTTGATGTGTTATTGAATATGATTAGCAAGTATTTAGTTGAGAATTTTAGCATCTAGGTTCATTAGATAGATTGGTCTATCTAAAGTTTTCCTTTCTCGTGGTGTCTTTGCTTGGCTTTGGTATTAGGGTCAAGTTGGAATAATAGAATGAGTTATACAATGTTCCCTTCCCTTCTATTTTTTGGAAGAGTTTAAGAAGGATTGGTGTTCGTTCTTTTCAGAATGTTTAGTAGAATAAACCTGTGAAGTGGTCTGGTCCTGGCCTCTTCTTAGTTGGGAGGTTTTTGATGACTACTTCTATCTCGTTACTTAGATTGTTCTATTGAGTTCATCAAATTCTTCTTTACTCAATGTAGACTGCTTTTTTGTTCCTAGGAATTTGTCCATTTCTTCTAAATTATCCATTTTGTTAGTATAAAATTTTTCAAAGTATCCTCTTATGATATGTTTTATTTCTGTGTGGTCAGTGGAGATATCCCCTTCCTCATTTCTAATTTATGTAGTTTATGTATTTGCATGTCTGTTTTACTCTTTGCTAGGCTAGCTAATGGTTTTTCAAGTTTATTAATCTGCTCAAACATCCAGCTCTTGGTTTACTTTATTTTTTTCTAGTGCTTTCTTATTTTCAATTTCATTTAGCTCTGTCCTAATCTTTATTTTCTTCTTTTTACTTCCTTTTGTGTAATTTGTTATTCTTTTTCTATTTCCTCCATGTATGCAGTTATGTCTTTGAACTTAGCTCTTTCTTCTTTTTTAATATTGGCATTTATGGCTATGAATTTCCCTCTCGGCACAGCTTTTGCCACATCCCATAAGTTTTGATATGTTGTGATGTCATTTTCATTTGTTTCGAGGTAGTTACTGATTTCTTTTGAAATTTCTTCCCTGACCCAATGTTTGTCTAAGAGTGTATTGTTTAATTTCCATATTTTTGTGCCAAATCTGGTACTCTTTACCTTCCTGCTTTCCAGCTTCATTACTTTGTATAATTTCAATCTTTCTGAATTCATTAAGAGTTGTTCTTTGGCCTAGGATGTCATCTATCTTAGAGAATGATACATGTGCATTCAAGAAGAATGTATACCCCAATGTATTTGTGTGTAATGTTCTGTATATGTCTATTAGTACCATATCCTCTAATGTATTATTCAATGTCTTTGTTTCTTTATTGGTTCTCTGTTGAGATGGCCTGTCTAAAGGTGATGATGGTGTATTAAATTCCCCCACTATAATTGTGAAGGCATCTATTTCTCGACTTATTTATTCCAGTGTTTGCCTCATGTATTTTGAGGTGCCCTGGTTAGGTGTATAAATGTTTATGACTTCTCTTTCTTCTTGATAGATTGTCCCTTTTATTAATTTATAATGTCCTTCTTTGTCTCTTACAATGTTTTGCATTTAAAGTCTATTTTTTCTGATATTATTATAGCTACTCCCATTCTTTTTGGTTATTGTTGCTTGTAAAATTACATTCCAACCACTCACTTTCAGCCTTCATGCATCCCTGGGTCTAAAGTGGGTTTCTTGTAGACAGCATATAGATGGGTCATATTTCCTTATCCATTCTGCCAATCTGTGTCTCTTGACTGGTGAGTTTAATCCATTAACTTTCCATGTTATTACTGTCAAGCAATTACTTACATTAGCCATATTTTCTTTAGGCTTTTGTATACCATAAATTGTTCTGATTTCTCTTTTTATCTTTTTAGTTGTCCTAACACTCTTCTCCAGCTCTCTCTTTCCTGTGTTTTCCTTTCAACCTTCAGAACTCCCTTTAGTATTTCTTAAAGGGCAAGTTTCCTAATGACATACTCTCTTAATTTCTGTTTATATATGTATAATTTGAAATTATTCATATTTTTGAATGCCAGCTTTGCTGGATAGAGAATTCTTGAT
>JAQZBX010041646.1:0-22287 GCA_029593785.1 Cabassous unicinctus | reverse complement strand
TTTTTTTTTTGAATACATTTTTATTCTAATAGATATGTAACATCAAGTAGGGTTCATCTGGAAAATATTTGGTCACAGATCGATTTCTAATTCTAAAATAAACTACATTTATTAATATCTCCAATCTTCTCAGAGAGATCGTTACATTTTGGGAAGTTCTCAAGCTCAAGTGTAGGGGACAATTTTTCTAAAGTTAATTTTTCTCTTGAAACAAATTTCATCATGATTATAGTATTTGTTTCCATTATATTCATGTTATTATTAGAGCAGTTGCTTTACGAAAAAATTCTTGTAGAAAATAGAGAATTTCTGTATATACCCCAGCTTTTTCCCTCATCTTTAACACTTTATATTCCACTCTTTCTTCTTGAAATTCTCTCTAAAGAGTCACTGCTTTACTGATTGTGGTTTATTGAATTCTCCTTTTTGTCAATTTCTCCCATCAGTTTCTCCCTTCAATTTGTCAATATTTGCTTCAAATATTTTGTGGCTTTGCTCTGTGTGTGTGTGTGTGTGTGTGTGTGTGTATAAATTGTTCCCATATATATTTAATTCTTGTCTTTGTCTTTAATTGACCCCTTTATCATTCTATGGTGTTTTTCTTTCTCTTAGACAACAGTTTTATTTTTAATTATTTCTCTTATGGTTTACAGAAAAATCATGCAGAATAAACAGAGTTTCCATATAACTCCCCGAACACCTATTTTTCCTTATCATTAATCTTTTACCTTAGTGTGGTATCTTTGTTACATTTGATGAACCAATTTCTTTTTAGTATAGAGTTAACAGTAGTCCATATACATATATACTGTTCCTATTCCCTTTTGTAACCCTCTTTTTCTTGTAATTGTTACCTACTCTGTCTTAATACAGTGTATATCCCAAAACATTGAGTATCTTTAACTTTTATGCATTTGAATTTTAGAGATTTTAAAATATGGAGTTACATACCAAAAAACTCAATACATTATTACTGATATTTTTAATTACCAAAAAGGTTGCAATTACCAGAGATCTTAAATTTTTATGTAATCTGATCCAGTATTGAGGGTCATTTTATTTCTCTTTGAAGAACTTGCTTAAAATTGTTTCGAGGGCAGTAAAAGGAGTGTCAGACTCCCTCAGGATTTTTGGGGTTTTTGTTTGTTTGTTTGTTTGCTTGCTTCAATATGGGGATGCCTTATTAATTTACTCATTTACAAGAGCCTGTATCACTAGACATAATATTATGAGAACTGAATCATTTTCTGTCAATCATTTAAAAATTTCATCTTAATTTGCCTTTTTGCCTTCTTCATTTCTGTCTTTATGATTTCTGTTGGGAATTTGTTGCTTATTCTTATTGGGAGTCATTTGAGCAAAACATGTTGGTTTTCTCTTGCAGCTTTCAGAACTCTCTCCTTTTCCATGGCATTTTACTGTGTGATCCCAATGGGTCTGGGCATGGTTTCCTACGATTTTATCCTGTATGGGATTCTTTGGGCTCCTTGATTGTGCATATACATGCCTTTCATTAAATCTGAGAGGGTTCCTGCCTTTATATCTTTGAATATTCCTTCTGCCACTTTCTCTTTATTTTCTTTCTCTGTGTCCCACAAAGTATGTATGGTCTTCTAGATTTTATACCATGTGTCCATTCCACCAGGTGTAGTAGGGCATTCAGATTCCTGAGGTTCCCGTTTCCATTCCCACATGGAAGGTTTTAACAAGTAGCCAAGACTGGCAGATCGATTTTCCTGAAAACTCTGGCACATTGTGGAGGGGTCTGTGCTCCTGCAAGTCTATGACCCGGTTCCATAGGGAGCATAGTAAGACAACAGCCAGCACTGAGAAGCCGCAGCACTGCCTGGGAAATGTCTCCCACTTAGATGCAGGAGAACGGTGGGGTCTGGGTGGAGATCCCCGCAAGGTTCCTGCAAAAGGGTTTTCTTGGCTGAGGTTCACACTTAGTCCCCATGACCCTACTGCATGCAGGGCTCCATGGCACAGCCACATGGCACAAATACAAAAGTATCACCACAGAGCAAGGAGTAAGAAGAGGCTGATATATGGGATACCTGTATGATGTCACATATGTTTATTTTGCAAGTTCCCCACTTTTACTATACATATAGTGTTGCTATATGCTCAGGTATGAATTGTACACTTCAAAAAAATATATATTTACAAACAGAGGGTGTTGGTAGTCACACACAAAAGTTTAGGATTTACCTATTTCTGTACTCAGTGCTTCCATTTGTTACACTTCAAGTTGGGGGCCCTGCTTGCTCCTTTGTGCATCGAGATGGATGGCTGTAGCCTGGGACTGGATAATGCATCCCTCGACGCCTGTGAGCCACTCCTACGCCTGACATCTGGGGAATTGTCAAATTGGGATTTGTGTCCTTGTCCAGCCTATAGATGTTTTTTTCTTCCCTCTTGGTGCTGGGCAGGGGCATCTGCATGCCACTGGGAAAGAGATTCAGGTTGGGACTGGACATCGCGTTGTTGTGCGGAGGTTTCTCTGTGTGCTGTCAGCCTTCCTTTCTACTTTAAGAATAACTTTTGTTTTATTTCAAATACTTTCCAACTAGTAGAATATGACATAACAGCAGTAATTTCCATATTGGTAACTACCTCAGAATTCCTATATACATGAGAAAAACTTGAAGAATTTTGAGACTAATCAGAAGTGCTTTCTGTGACAGAAATACTAGAGCTGTTTAGCAACAGATTACAGACTCATCACATAATTCACAAAGATCTCCTTTAAAATACTGAATCAAAATGGGCTTATCCCAAGAAGAATAATAGGAGAAAAAGATTTGGAACCAGCTTATCATTATTCTCCCATTTACTGTAGTTACCATTCTTTAATTAATATAAAAAAGTGTACAGACATTTTTGAACCAATTGCATTCACCAGGAAATGAAATCATTGAGGCCTCTCATGTTTAGAGACTGTACTTTTCAGAGGAGCTAACAAATGCCTTACATTTTCAAATAATGGCTATTATTGATTTCCAGTTTCATTTCATTATGATCTGAAAAGGAGCTTTGTGTAATTTCAATCTTTCTATATTTATTGAGAGCTGCATTGTGCCCTAACATGTGGTCTCTCCCAGAGTAAGATCCCTGGACACTTGAGAAGAATGTATAACCTGCTTACTTTGGACACAGTGTTCTGTATATGTCTGTTAGGTGTAAATCGTTTATCATATTGTTCAAGTTCTCCATTTCCATTTTGACCTTCTGTTTAGCTCTTCTGTCTAATGATGTGAGTGCGATGTTGAAGTCTCCTATGATTATTGTGTAGATGTTTATTTCTCCCTTCAGGTTTGCCAGAGCTTGCCTCATGTATTTTGGTGCACCCTGGTAAGGTGCATAGAAATTTATGACTTTTATCTTATTGGTGGATTGTCCCTTTTATTAGTATATAATTGCCTTCTGTATCTTTTATAAATTTTTTTGCATTTAAGGTCTGTTTTGTCCGATATTATTATAGCTACCCCTGATTATTTTTGGTTAATTTTTGCATGGAGTATCTTTCTCCAACCTTTCACTTTCAGCTGTTTTGTATCCCTGGGTCTAAGGTGAGTTTCTTGTAAGCAGCATATGGATAGGTCATGTTTTTTATCCATTCTGTCAGCCTGTATCTTTTGATTGGGGAATTTAATCCATTCACATTCAATGATATTACTGTAAATGCGTTACTTACTTTCACCATTTTATACTTTGGTTTTCTTATGCTGTATCATATTCTTGTCTGTCTTTTTACTCTTTTGGTTATCCTTTCTCTATTCTTTCTTCTATACTCTCCTCCAGATCTCTCTCTCCTGTCTTTTTATTTCAGGTTCTAAAGTTTCCTTAAATATTTCCTGCAAAGTTAGATTCTTTTTTTGCAAACTTTCTTAGTTTCTCTTTGTTCACGAATATTTTACACTAACCTTCATACTTGAAGGATTTTGCTGGATAAAGAATTCTCAGCTGGCAGTTTTTCTCTTTCAGTTTACCAATTGTATCATACCACTGTCTTCTTGCATCCATAGTTTTTGAAGAGAAATCTGCATTAATTCTTCCTGGACATTCATTGCACTTGATTATTTGCTTCTACCTTGCTGCTCTGAGAATTTTCCCTTTATCTTTGACAGTTGACAATCTGAGTAGTATGTGTCTTGGAGTAGGTCTATTCAGATTTATTCAGATTGGGGTACAGGTTGCTTCTTGGATGTGTAAATTCATTTCTTTTTTAAAAGTTGGGAATTTTTCAGGTATTATTTCTTCAAATACTCTTTCTGCCCCTTTTCCCTTCTCTTCTCCTTCTGGAACTCCCATGACACACGTGTGCTCGCATTTTGTGTTGTCATTCATCACTCTGAACCTCTGCTCAATTTTTCCCATTCTTTTCTCTCTCTGTCTTTTCTCTTTTCAATTTTAGTTTTTCTGTCTTCGTTATCACTTATTCTTTCTTTCCTCATTTTGAGTCTGCTGTTGTATGCCTCTAATGTATTTTTTATCTCACCTATTGTGTCTTTCATTCCCATGAGCTCTGTTACTTTTCGGTTTGAGGTTTCCAACTCTTCTTTGTGCTTGCTAAATATCTTCTTGATGTCATTTATCTCTTTAATCATATTGTCTTCCAACTCATTAATTTGATTTTGAAAATTTGTGTGCATCTTGCTAATGAGTTCTTTCAAATCCTATGTCTCTTCTGTGACTTTGATATATTCCTTTTCTTGGGCCATGTCTTCTGTTTTCTCAGTATGGCTCATAATTTTTTGCTGATGTCTTGGCATTTGATTAAGATATAGTTTACAGAGATGCTCAATTTCTTTCTCTTTTCTATGGATTTAGTGGTGGAATGCTGTATGTTACCACTTTTTTTTTGATTCTTGGCTTGAACTGGATTGTTAGGACTGTCCCTGCTGGTTGCTCAAAACTGGGTTCTGGGCACTGTAATTGTTTGCAGGATGGCTTCCTAGGACCTTGGGGAAGGAAACAATAAAGGCCAGAAAAAGCCTCTCACTTATTTTAAATTTCTCACTTTCTCTTCCTTCGCCAGCAGATTGCACTCTTTGGTTACTCTCAGTTCTGTACCTGGACCAAGTGTATTTGTTGCAACACAGACAGGATCAGTGTTTTAGAGCTTCCTGCCTGGAGGCTAAGAGCCTTGTAATTCAAACTTTCTCAGTGACAGTTTTATAGCCTTCTCTGGCAGGCCCTTCCCTTTTCCTGGGTCAGAATTATTTCCACTCCTATCTGAGTCCTCAACAACCAGTCCCTGTTAGTAGAGATAGAGATTGGGAGGGTTGCATATCTTTAGCCCTTTGCTGGTTCCCAAGGTAAAAAAATGGTGTAGCCCCACCTGGCCTGGAAGGGCTCTCGGGACACAGCAGACCAAATTTGTGAGTCAAGAGCTGAGTTAGCCTTAGTCTGTGTTCCTCTCCCTCCTTTTTCTTGGGGTTGTAGATCTCTGGAATCCCCTTTGTAGCAGCAGGCTCAGAGGCCTGAGAATTCAAAAGTGTCTTTAGGGTTTTTAATGTGGGGGAGGGTGCCAGCAGCAGCAGCTGCTAATATCAACTCACAGTTTTGTTGTTGTGATTCCCCACCTTTGTTTTTTCCTCCTCTTGGCACCTTTGCTTGGTGTCCTAAACCCTAGAAGATATTTTCCGGGCTGTTTCAGCCTATCCTCTAGCTATTTTAATGGAGTAGAAGCAAGTTCTCTGTCCTTCAAGTCTACCATCTTCCCAGAAGTCTGCAGTTTTGATTACTGTGGCTTTTTTTTTTTTTTACAAGTTATAATATGATGAAGTGTGATCCTCTGAATTTATCCTTCTATTTCAAGATAGCTTTTTAATTTGGGGCCCTATCAACCCATATACGTTTTATGATTGACATTTCAATTTCTAAGAAGGCTGTCAGAATTTTTATTAGGCTTGCACTGAATCTGTAAATCACATTGTATAAAATTGACAAATCAATATTTAGGCTTCCAACCCATAAATATGGAATTTCCTTCCATTAATTTAGGTTCCTTTGATTTCTTTTAGTAATGTCTTTCTTTTACAATCTTGGTTAGATTTATTTATAGCTATTTGATTCTATTACTTGGTATTGTTAATGACTTTTTTTCCTTGATATCCTCTACAGAATGTTCATTGCTCATGTATAGAAATACTGCTGATTGTTATTGCTGCTGTATTCCACCATTTGTTGATTTTGTTTTCTTCATCAGTCTTTTCAAAGATTCAATTTTTGGTATAGTTGATTGTCTCTTTTTTTTTCTCTCTCTATTTCACTTATCACTGCTTGATTGTTCATTATTTTCCTCCTTCTGCCTACTTTATGTCTAGTCTGCTCCTTTTCCTAAATCTCCAGTTGCGAGGTTAGATCTCTGATTTGAGATCTTTTTATTTACTTTTTTTAATGTAAGCATTTAGAGCTATATATTTCCCTCTCAGCACTGCCTTTCCTGCGTCCCATAAGGTGGGGTTTGTTCTCTTTTCCTTTTTATTCACCTAAAGATATTTATGAATTTCCTTGTGATTTCTCTTTTGATTGATTGTTTAAAAGTACATTGCTTAATTTCCACTGATTTGTGAATCTTCCACTACTCTTTGTTTTTGAAACTTGGTTGCTTTTTCCATTTTGGTTAAGGAAGATACATTGCATGATTTTAAGATTTTTGAATCTATTGAGACTTCCGTTTTGAACTAACATATGGTCTATTGTGGAAAATGATCCATGTGCACTAGAAAAGAATGTGTATTCTGCTGCTGTTAGGTGAAGAGTTCTTTCTTTCTATCTATCATCTATTTATCTATCTATCTATCTATCTATCTACCTATCTATCTATATCATATATCTATCTACCATCTATCATTTATCTATCTTTATTAGGTCTCCATTGTTAAGTGTATTGTTCAAGTCTTCCATTTCTTTCCTGATCTTCTGTTTCTATATCTTCTCCATTATTCAATGTATTGAAGTATCCTATTTATGAAGACCAATATATTTTTTCATTCAGTCTGTCAATATTTGCCTCAGATACTTTGGGATCTGTCATTTCATGCATACATATTTATAATTTTTATGTCTTTTTGTTGAATTGGCCCTTTTATCAGTTTATAGTGACATTCTTTGTGCTTCAGAGCAGTTTTTAATTAATATTTATTTTATTTGATATTAGTATACCTACTTCAGCTCTTTTCATTACTATTTTTCCACCCTTTCACTTTAAATCTACTTGCGTCTTTGAATTTAAGGTGAGTCACATATAAATAGCATACAGTTGGGACATGCCTTTTTATCTATTATGTCAATCTCTGTATTCTGCCTGAGAGTTTAATCCATTTATATTTACCGTCACTTCTGCCATATTGCTATTTTGTCTCTGTAAATCTTATACATTTTTATGACCTTCAATTCATCTATTAATGGCTTATCTCAAATTTATGTGATTTTTTGTATTGGACCACTTTGAGTCCTCATTTTTTTCTGAATATATTTTTGATGTATTTTCTTTATGCTTACACTGGGGCCAAAATTTCAAACTCTTTATAACAATCATGTTGACTTGATATCAATTTAATTACTGTAACATACACATACACTGATATTCTCCTCCAACTCCCACCTTTATTTGTTAAAATATAACAAATAATTGGTTACAAATTATATCTTTATGCTTTTTATTTCCAATAGTATAGATTAATCATTACTTTTCTTTGCCTTTGATTTTAGACATATAAGAAGTAAAAAGTGGAGTTACATATGAAAAAATACAACACAATGGCACTCGCATTAATAATTACCCAAAAGTTTACCTTTACTGGAAGTCTTTTAATTTTGTCACTCTGATCCATTGTCTAGTGACCATACTTTTCAGTCTTAAGAATTCTCTTTAGCACTGCTTATGAAGTAGGTCTAGTGGTGATGAACTACTACAGCCTTTGTTTATTTGTAAATATTTTAAACTGTCATTTTTGAAAGAAAGTCCTTGCTGGATATAAAATTTTTGGTGGACAGTTATTTTCTCTGAGAACTTTAAGTATTTCATCCCACTGCTTTCCTGCAACCATGGTTTCTGATGAGAAATTGGCCCTTTATTTTATTGGAATTCCCTTGTACGTAATCCATTGCTTTTCTCTTGCACCTTTCAAAACTCTCCTTGTCCTTGGCATTGAACAATTTGATTTGTATATGTCTGTGATTCTTTTTGAGTTTATTCTGATGGTGGTTTGTTGGTCTTCTTTTATGTGCATATTCATGTCTTTCATTAAATTTGGTGTGTTTTCTGCCATTATTTCTTTGAATATTCCTTCTGCCCCTTTTCTCTTTATTTTCCCTTTGGGATTTCCATAATTCCTGTATTGGTAAGTTTGATGGCAACCTATAGGTTTCTTAGGCTCTTTTTGTATATTTTTGTCTTTATTATTTTTGTTCCTATGCCTGAAATATTTCATTTATTTTGACTTCATGATTATTGATTCTTTCTTTTACAGGCAATCTTTTGTGGAAATTCTCTAGGGAACTGTTCATTTCACTATTGTGGGCTTCAACTCCAGGATTTATTTTATGTTCCAATTGAGAATCTCAAAGAGATAATCATTGTTCATTCATTGTTTTCCTCATATTCTTTAAATCTGTTTCCAGGTTTCCTTTGTCTCTTTGAGCTTGAATATCTTTTTTTAAACCTTTTGTCTAGTATGTCCAAATTCTAGTCCTCTTCATTGATGGTTTCTGTAATTTTATATTGTTCCTTTGGATGAGCCATCATATCCTGTTTGTTTGTTTGTCTTATAATCTTTTGTTGCACACTGTAAATTTTAATATTTTAAAGTGTTAACTCTGGGATTTACTCCTTGAATGTTCTGTTCATTAAGTTTGTATCCAGCTAATAATATGACAGAGATTTTCTTGAGTCCCAGGAGCTAACAAAAATAACACCAACAATGATAAAAGGCTACAGCATAATTCACAGTCTTTGCAAATTGCCATTGATTTGGCTGGTGATTTACATCAGAGCATTCCTATCAAGAAAATGTGAAGTATAGGGACTTCTCTGTCATATCTGAGCCTGCATGGAGCCATGGAGTTTGCTTCTTTCCTTGGACTTTTTCTTGCTCAGATAAATGGGAATTCTTGTGTTCACACTTTATAGGAGTTCAAATTGCCCTTGTATTCTCTCTGAAATAGACTTACCCACCCTCCTGGTTGTTCTATTATATGAATTAACACAGGCAGTCCTTTGTCCCAGGCTGTTTTTCCCTAGTTATTTTTTTCACAGCTTTAGCTTTCACCAAGCAGTTCCCTTGCCTTCAGGAAAAATTCCAAGAGGGCAAGTTGTTGAATGGCCCCTTACTAAGTCTTTCAGGCCTCCACCAGATAAAATAACACAGTTTTCACATAGATGTTACTGTGCTCCATATGGAACAGGGTCAGTGACCTAAAGTGGGAACACAGACTGGCTCCAAAACATATTGGATAGTGGATGGAGGAGGCACTAGAAAGTGCACCACAAAATCCACCTACCATTTTTCACGCAGTTTTTTCTTGATTTGGCAATTTCCCAGTTACTGCAACATTTTATGTGCTTTCCAGAGTTTTCAGGAGGATGACTCTGCCAGTTTTGGTTAATTGTTCAAAGGTCAGCACTCTGGTCTTGGATAGTACCACCTTGGGCAACTGAAACAGAGATCAACTCTTTGATGTAAGTTGTTTCATGTGATGGTTAGGCTAATGTGTCAACTCAGCCTGATAATTGTGTCCAATCAATTGAGTGCCTTAAAAAGGGAAGTGATTTCAGCATTCACAGAGAATTTTCCAGTTCATCTTTGGACAGCCAACATCTCCTGAAAACTCAAGGACCTTCATTAGACCTCCATTTGAGCCTCTGGATTGCAACTTGTCTGCAAAATCTGGACTTGTGCATCCCCATGGTCATGTGAGAAAATTTAATAAAATCTCATACTATTTACAGATACCTCCTGTTGATTCTGTTTCCCTAGAGAACACTGACTAATACACCCTACTTCTGGAACCAAATGTTGTTTTAGTAAGCCAAAGGGGTGCTGATACAAAGTACCAGATCTGTTGGCTTTGTAAAGGATATTTATTTAGGGGTAAAACCTTACAGTTACAAAGCCCTAAAGAGTCCAACTCAAGGTACAATAAGAGTTATTTCCTAACCCAAAGTCTGTTGCCATGTGTTGAAGCAAGATAGCAGGTGAATTCTTTGGTGGTTCATCCTTCCTCCTTCCTCTTAAAGCTCTGTGGTCCCAACTTCTGATCTCCGCTGTAGGCTGACATAGGGCCCATCTCTTTTCCTCTGAGGTTTGTTACTTTCTGGGCTCAGTTGCTTTGTTCACTTCACATGGTCTCCTGTAAATTTTCAGGCTCATCTTGATCCTTTGCAAATGTTCTCTGTGTATCTAATTCCATGTGAGGGTCTATTTTATCAGCTTACCAAGGGGACTGGGACTCAAAGCTGTGTTGTACTCTAATGACTTGGTTGAATCAAAGCTCTAATCTTAACATAATTTAATCAGATATCTCAGCTGAATCTAAAACAACCAAAGGGTTATCATGCCCAGAAGAATAAACCAGTTTACAAATATAATCTGTATCTCTTTTTTGTAATTCATAAATATCAAATTGCCATAGCTCATAAAGTATGCACAATGATTGTAAGTTTTATAGCACAAAGCGGGTATAAAAGGAGTGGAAAGAAAATTCACAGAATGGGTGTACTTAGGTGAAGTTCAATTATTTTTATTGTGTTTTCATATAATATTCAAATTGCCCTGTGAAAATATGGAAGGGTCCAAGTGAGGGACATCTCAATCTAATTTTGCCGTTTAATATTTCCATTTGCTAAGGACACCACTAGTTAAGGGCCACTTTTATATAATTTCTCAGCTTTGTGTTTTCCTGACTGCATGGAGATAGAAATTTGTGAAATTTTGCTTACGTCTTTTGGCAATTGTGAATAATGCTTCCATGAACATCAGTGTGCAAATATCTGTTCAAGTTCCTGCTTTCAATTCTTTTGGGTATATACCTGTCAGTGGATTGCTGGGTTATGTGGGAGGAAAGGCCATTATTATGGATAACATGTTTCCCCAGCTGAATTCTCAGGAGAGACAAACTGAGGGGTGAATTTTTTTAGAGCATAATTTCATTAATATGGTTGTTCCTTTGAAGATCATGTCTTAATGGGACAGTTTCATTGAACTTCCTCTTGTTGCATGAAGTGGTTTCCTGCATCAAATTTCGACCTCAAAACTCATTTCATACCTGGGAGCAGAATTTGGACCCTGGGAAGTCCTATTTCACCATATAATTAATGAGCTCCCTTCCTCTCACTATTCTTTTTGGCAATAAAGTGTAGTAATCACACTTAATTTTTATGAAATAATGCATATAAATATGTTTGATGCAATTTATCTGGGATTACTTATATGTTTATGGCTATCCCATGCCATTTCATATTATTGGAAGTGCATGCTTCCATGGTTTTTTCGCATACAGATTTGATGTTAAAGATTGAGATGCCATTGTAAATCTTGGTCTTTTGTATGTAACCTCTCTTGCCAACTAGAAGATTTAGAGATCTTCTTTTCATTCCTGGTGTTAATTCAGTACATTTGATTGTTAAAGCTCTCCTTTATCTTTGTAGCTAGAACAGTCCCTTCATTTTTTGTGATAATTTTTATGACTCTTTAATGGACATACTGTTTCTTCAACACCTGTAATTTTGTGTCTATGGTGTTAAAGAAACCTTGCATTAACTGGTTTGGGCCTCATTTAGTTATATCACATCACTTTCCCAGTATGATAAAACCTGAATTAGTATGAGAAGTGGAATTGCAGTAAAAATCTAGGACCCTGAAGACTGAGTGATTTGGGTGAGAAACTTCAGGGGAAGGAGTTGATATCTGAGCCAGGATGATGACCAGGCCAATCTTGGCTTAAGATCTCAAGGACTTTAGAGTGGGTATGGGAGAATTTCAGTGGAGTAAATCTATGTGTCCATGGAAATTTAGTTTTCTGACACAATGGATTGAAAAAGTTATTAGTATTTAAAATGGATAAGGCCAGACTTTCCAACCCTTGATTAACTTTACCTAACATGGAGGAAGCCCATGAGGCTATTTGCATAGACTTGAAAAAGGAAAGTACTGAAAAAGGAGTACATCAGCAAGGGAAATTGTGGAATGAAACATTTAGGATGTCATGTCTGAATTGGCAGAAGATTTGCGGATACCTAGGGGCATAATGGGCTGGAAATCAGCAAATTTCCAAGCAGAATTTATAACAATGTGAGAGAATTTGAGAGCAGATCTGAAACGTCTTCTAACTTTTCTTGTGAAAAATAAATCTGTTTACAGTAGTGAACAATGAACTAAAATCTTAACACTACTTTTAACTGTGAAAAATAATGTTTTATCGTATAAAAGCCATTTTCAGTGCTTAAAGATTTTTAGATGAAAGGATGTTATTTTGGATTCTGCATTTTCTGGAAATTGTTTCTTAGGGGAAAGTGACTAAGAAATGATTTTCTATTTGTACTGAGTGCCCTCATATTGGAAAAAGAAAAAGATTTACTGAAAAATTAAAAATACTATTACTAATAATAATGATTGTTATTCATGTAACTTCACCACAAGCAAGTACAGCATTTCTATGAATACGATGGGGAGAAGGAAGAGTAAGTGAAACTCAGTAAAATCTCCAAATTGTCTTATATTCATAAGGTGAGGCATATATTTCATGTTGACTCACTCCATATCCATGCCAAGCTCCTTGAAAACATAAATCTAGTATTGCAGAGACTGCAAAGCTAAACACTGTATTTCACAGAATCCCTTGCAGCAAGGATTCTACCAGGTTAAGTGGAATCACACAAAGAGGATTATCTGAAATGAAAGTTGGATGGAACAAAATGGGTATATGGTATTTTAAGCTGAATAGAACAGAGTGTTTTTGCAAGGGAATATGGTCAAATAACAAATGGAGTATATGCAAGGCTTGATGTTTTAATGAAGAGTGCAAGGGTGGATGTTGGATTGTGCAGAATGGATGACATGCTGTCGGTGTTGACTTGCAGAGAGAGTGTGGTTGGATTCAAGTTGTATGGTACACAATGGGTATGCAGGGAGTGGAAGGGAATGACATCAACTTTGCTTAACAAGTGAAATGAAATAGCACAGATGGATACAATGAATGAAAGTTGCACCCATGCTGTGCCATTTAACTATCACACCTTGCAGAGCCACTGTTTCTGATTTAAAAATCCTTACACACCAGTTCTGTATCATTCAAATACGACTGCTTAAACACTAATTTGTTACATTTGCCTATCAATCATGCACACCCATTGTGTCAATTTATATGCTTTGAAAAACCTTTGCAATCAATTAAACTTCCAATCATTCCAGGTTGTCTCTTATCTTATATTCATTGCCTAACAAGGTTATGCCATACTCTTTCCACCATCCTGCACGATTCAGCTATCACTCTATGAACATTTGTTTAACAAACATGACTTGTACATCCAGTGTTGTTCCACCCACATCCAAATTTTTGCACATTTTTTTCTGTGCCACTAATCTCTCCCACTTGGCACACTCATTTTACAATTAAACATTCACACATTGCAATCCATTCTGCAACATCCAACATCACTCTCTTCACACCAACTGTAATGGCTACACCTTCAAACAAGATGGATCTCTGCACAAAATGTGGTTTGGACAATGGAATTGATGATGCTGCATATACACCAGGAGAGTATGAAAAAATTTATTACTCACATAATGATGTTATCTGTGGAGAGCATTGCAGATTTTCCAAACAAGTCAAAAAATGACTTGAAAGAGCAAGAAAAGGCTTGGGGTTTTCATCATGGTTAGGGGTTGAGGTTGAGATGAGATATCCTGCACAAAGTCCAGGGTGTCCATCATTTGAACCTTCTGCTGACACCAAAGGAGGGGGCAACCAGGATTTCTTATAAGCTTGCCCAAGTGTAGGAAAGAAGGAGAAGATAAAGAGGTGATGTTTAAAATATTTCAGCAATCAAATATTGGAGTCAGACACTTTCTTTTAATCCCTCACTAGGGTTTGATGAATAAAATATACCATGTTTAATTTAATTTAATTTGAATTTAAGTGAGCCATTTTGGTGTTCTCTGAGACCTGCAAACTTAAGTTAATAAGGTGAATATTCTGTTGAAAGCCTTCTCCAAGAACCTGGAATTGTGTATTCTGAAAGTGAAATGGCTGCCTTGGTCACTTAAAAATTTGTGGAACTACATTAGATAAGGAATGGTTTGGAGAGAACTTGTTTTGTGGGTTTAGTCTGTGTAGAGACAGATATGTGTTTGTTTTATATATTAGGTATCTATAAGGCAAATTATTTGGAAAGTCCTTCATCTATTTTGGGACAACATTGGATAATAAATTGTTCTTGCAGTATTTGGTCAGACAAGATATCCAGAACATTGACAGTGGCCCAAGAGTCTAAAAATGTGCTGATGGTGCATATTTTTGGCTAGGGAATATAGTCCTAAGAGAACTTGGCCAATTGTTTTGGCACCAGAATATTTTTTTATGGGACTTCTCAGTTAAGGGATATAAAACAATAGTTCTTCAGTGAGATCTATAATGTCTGGGACTTCTCAGTTAAGGGATATAAAGCAATAGTTCTTTGGTGAGATCTATAATGTGTGATGGTGGTGATTACTATAAACTGTATGGATTCCCTTCACTCTTCACTCAGTTGATCCCAAGGGGCTTTCCAGATCACCAAGGGGTCTGCAAAAGTGGTGAGTTTCTCCAGCACAATGGCATATTTCAAAGGACTGAGGAAAGAAGAGCTAACCTCTATTGCAGATAGGATATGCCAGAGAACTCAGGTTTGAGCTTGTAGGGTGCTCATTTCATGACACAAGGCAGAATGAAAATCTGGATGCAAAGATACAAAGGTGCCTGTGAGAGTCTCTATTTCCAGGAAATTCCAGCATGTGGCCAGCAATTTCCACTCTAATGTCAAATAGCATAGCTACCAGGAGGACAATTTCTTGCATCAGAAGCTCATGGACAAGTTTGGCCATCATAGTTGGTCCAGAGTCTCTAAGAGGCATGAGAAGATGGTAGTAAAGTCTCTACAATGATGGAGACTCTAGAGGGCATGAAGGGGAGTTCTTGAATTTTTGCAATTTTGACAGATTCTAGAATTTTTTGAGAGGGCTCCATTCAAGGTGAGTCAATTTACAAGAAAGAACACAAATAGGCTTAAGTACTACTTTTAAATATGTATTATGTAGTGTCCAGAAACTTTAAAGTCTAAAACAGGGCCTAACTGAGGAAGAGTAAAGTTGGGTGGAGGTAGTTCTTCACAGAAGGGTTACAAAGGGGGCTGCAGAAGTTCATTGGTGGGGGGTGTCTGGGATGGGGGATTCATGGGAGTAAGTTCATCTGAATATACATGAAAGATATATAAAATTGTTCAAATGATCAAGGGATGGGGCATGGTCACAGAGGGTAGACAATCACTCAATAAATGCGGGAATCTGAATTCCCAGCCTGGAGAGCTCTGCCACATTCTCCAAGGGAGCAGCAGCAGTCCCCTGAGTGCAGCAGCAGTGTCTGGCAAAAGAAGATGGCCTACTGATGGGTTCTTGTTATTGAGGACTAACCTAATGAGTCTATGCTCTTGTAATTGAAACTTAGCCTACTGTTATAGGGTGCCTAAGGGTTGCCATCTGAGAGACTCCTTGTTGCTCAAATGTGGCCTCTCTCTAAGCCAAACTCAGCATATGAATGCATTACCTTCCCCTCAATGTGGGACATGACTCCTGAGGATGAGCCTCCCTAACGAGGGATTAATCCCAAGTATCAACTGGCAACACGAGTGGAAAAAGACCTTGAATAAAAGGGGGAAAGAGTAAGGAGAAACGAGTTCATGTGGCTAAGAGACTTCAAAGAGTGTCGGGAGGTCATCCCAGAGATAATGCTTATGCACACCTCAGTAGGATCTCATAGAACACCAAAGTGGATATCACCCCACACAGAGGGGCTCCTGAGGGCTCTGGAGACACCCAGGTCCTATGAAGTTGGGATAGCCCCAGAGATTGATGCCTTAATAGTGGGCTCTTCTTTGGAATCTGTGCTCCTGATAGTGACAGAGTTGGACTCAAATAAGTCCTCCTTGCACATGGTCCATCAGTCCCTTCTATTCAAACCTATATGTAATGCTGGAGTTTTTAGGTGTACTTCCAGAGACTGGAGCCTCTGGCCTAGCTAAGTGCCAGCTGTGCCTGCAATCTTGGTGCAGCTGCAACTCCTACCCTACAGCTCAATGGACTCATCCAAGTCACCTGAGGAGACGACTATGGGCAACGTCTATCCCAGGGAATGGACAGGGCCTGCAGCTGAAGGCAGGATAATCCCATCTACCTTATCCATGGGATATAAACCCTCTCTCACTTGGAGGTGGAGTGGACATCACCATCCCAAACTCCCCAGGATTGGGGGAGGAGCTATGGACTAGAATGGACTTGGTGGTTTTCTGTCGTATATTGTGATTCAAGCAATGGAAGAAATTATAACAGTGAGATGGAGCCAGTGGCCACTGGACATTTTGGGGGCAGGGAGGTGCAGGGCAGTTGAAATACAGGGGCTTTTTCGGGACTTGGGGGTTGTCATGAGTGGCGTTGTGGCGACAGATGTAAGCCATTTTGCATCAGCATATACCATGGAGAACTGTATGGGAGAGAGGGTGGTCTATGATGTGAAATGTGGTCTATGCTTGGTGGCAAGGCCCCAGGATGTGTATATCCATTGCGTGTGATGTGCCACACTGATGAAGGATGCTTGTGTTGGAAGTTGTGGGAGGTGTGGGAGGTGGGGAACATGGGAATCCCTATAATTTCTGAGTAATAATTAGGTAATCTAAGCACCTTTAAAAAATATATATACATATATATATATATAATAACATTGATGTAAGCAAATGCACATATATGCATATGTATTCATATATCACTTTACAAATATTGGTATGTATTGTGAAAAATTTTGATTTTTACCAACAATAAGAAAAAAAAAAAGAATAAATAAACAATAGTGATAAAGGTAACTATAGTGGTTACCAGAAGTTCTGAGGGGAGGAGAAGGGAAGGCTAAGTGGAACATAGGGATTTTTTTTTTGAAAGCTGGAATTGTTTTTCATGATGTTGCAATGACAGTTACAGGATATTACACATTTTGTCAAAACCTGTAAAATTGTACAAAATAAAGGGTAAACCATAATGTAAACTATAGACCTTGGATAGTGGCAATAATTCAATGTTTGTTCATTGATTTTAACAAATGTACCACACTAATGTAAGAAGTTATTAATAGGGGAAAATGTGAGTGGAGAGGGAGTTGTGTTTATGGGAATCTCCCATGCTTTCTATGTACCTTTTTTGTTATCTAAAATTTCTTTTAAAATAAGGTTTATTATATGAAAAAAAGAAGCCCATGCAACTGTGATTAACAAGTCAAATATGTGAACATTCTCTCATGAACTATATAACAAAGGTATAATACGAGTACAGGGTGTTCATCATCGAGTGGGTTGGGGGAAAATATACCAAATTTAAGATATGCATGATAGTAGTAATATTTACAGTATTCTTTCACTGTTTGTAACAAATATTTTACAACAATACAAGGTGTTGGTGGTGGGGTGATGCATGGGTGCCATGTATGATGAGATTCATGTTTGTTTTATAAATTCAGAACTTTTACTATACACTTATTATTTATGTATGTTCATGTATGAATGATATACTTCAATATAATTTTATTTTAAGTAAATTTATATATATCAAATGACAAAAAAAATAGTCCTTATAAATCTTTTATTTTAAAATAAATTTTTTAAAAAATAAGTTTTTTTCAGGAAAAAAATTCTCATAATTGTTTTTTTTTTAATTTTTATTTATCTCTTGGAGGAGACAGATTTATAACTGCATCAGTTCTTATCCAGAAATGCCTTCTTATACCAAGGGATGGATATTAGACCTAGAATCTAAACCCCATTCAAAACTTAATTACATATGTTCTTATTTGCCACAGTCCTTCTCTTGATAATTAGTAATAAGACTGCTCAGTTTTTTTTTTAAAGAATGAAACATGTTCAGTTGTGAAAGGACATTTTCAGCCATAAAATGTGATGCTATTATCAGATTATCTGTAATGATACCTCAGTTGAACATAGCTGGTATCTACTTCTATGAAGAAAAATCAGGATAAACGTTTGTTTTAACTAACACATAATGGAAAATTTGTGTTAAAAATAATTGAAGGGAGAACTCAGTAACCTAGACCATTGTTTCTTGAAGACTATCCACTTTGAATTGGAATAGAGTTGTAAAATGCCATAGAATTTATGCTTGCCCTTCTTGATTTACAGGTAATTAAGTAGAACATATTTTTAATATAAAGGACACTATGAAAATAGTTGGTATCATTACTATAGCTTGGCATGGCCCCCAGCTCCCAATACATCCTCTACCCAAATCTCAATGGGATACTCTAGAAGCATGTCTACACCATAATCCCCAGCCCCAATACTAGTATATTTTCAAGGAAATATATGTAACCCAAAACATCTAAATCAGACTCTCTCTCTCCAAGTATTGAAAACTAAGGCATTGAGATTAGTTGTCACTGGTGGCTGAATCACATTCACTCTAGACAAAGTTTCTAAAAACTCCTGCTACTGAAGTCCTTAGACAAGCCCTGTGACTTTCCTTCCTCAAACTTGACTCTTAACTGCTCCTTGGAATTCATGATCCAACCAAGTACCTTTTGATGAATTTTAATATTTTTGAAGTTGTTACTATCCATCCAAGTTCTTGGAAGCTTGTGGAGCATTGAAACATTATGCCATAGGACAAGTCTCATCTTATCTCTGGACATCATTTTCTCCACTGGTCCCCAAATTCCATGGCATCATTATGGACTTTGGTCCACAGGTCTATGAGAGAGCTGAGCATTCTCTTCTTAACCACTAAGCTGCTTTAGACAGAGTAGCCATTTTTCAACTATTGCATTGGCCCTGTGGGGACACAAGGGTTTGCTGATACTTTGGAAACAAGGTAAATGTAGGAGATTTGTCAATTTACACATGTCATATTATCCATTATTTTTTACTCCTGCTACACCATGCACTGTAGAATTTCTCTATGCAACATATTGTCTTTGGGCAAGAACTATTTGTGGATTCCATCATGCATTACCCTTGCCCCACATGTTGCCCTTGGAAAAAATCAGACACTGGGTGGCTAAGTGTTCACCAGCACCTGAAAGTCCATCATATTCCCCTTGAAAGTCCCACTTCCCAATATGGGCTAACTTTATTGTTCATCTAATGGACAGGGTGTCCAGCTCTTCATTTATTTTCCCTTCAATGTATAGTTTATACCAAATGCCTTGTTTCCAGGGCCTTGTTTTTGTTCTGCAAGAACCGAGATGTGCAAATGAAGTACTTGCAAGTCCACAGTCTCTACAGTCTCCAGAATAAGATTTTTTAAAATTTCTTAAAGAACACAAAAGCTGAGACTGCCTTCTTTATTCAGATTATGATTTAGTATCTTCCCATAAATTAATACCCCTCACTAACAAGCAGCAAATGCCACTGGATCAATGGAATGGAACATCACAAGGAAATATGGGGTGAAGTGACAGTAAGGAATGTCATTTGATATTCATAATTTTATCCTGCTCCAATTGTAACTAAAATAAACAAAATTACTACAGAAATTAGACCTGGGAACAGACGTTCAGGCAAAATATGTGGTTGTGTTAGGTAGGAGAATAGGCAAAAGACTCACCTCAACATTCCAGAAGGGTGGCAAACTGATTAATCAAGTTTCCTGGAATCATGTGCCCTTGGATTGAACCTCTGGTGAACAGACTACCAACAGAGAAGAGAGGAAACAAAAGGGTAGTAAAGTTGGCATTTGCTTCTATGATATTGCAAGTAATGAAAATTGTAAATAGCACTTTATTAAACACTTTTTAATAATTGTCCAGTTTTGTGCACTATTTCTTACCAGGCCCTGGACTGCTGGACTGATGCACCCATTGGCTTCACACTGGTTCTCTGGGAAGAAGAAGTCTTCAGGAGTTTGTGCAGCCTTGTGTACCTGTTTTGAGAACAGTCCTCTCTTCTAGATAGTGTTTTGATCATGGCAAGTCATTTTCTCTGAGTGCTAAGCATTTCTCAGTGAATGTGGGACACTTCCTGAATCTACAGAAATTCTAGAACTGATGGATGGATAGAGATGGATGTGGGAGCTGACAAGGACAGTAGTGTTATGGAAAAAGTGACTCTGGTTTAAACAGTTCTATGGTATCTCCAAAGAAAACGAGGGGTGAGTATGATGTCACAGATGCCCCATTTTGTCACTGCCAGAACATCAACTTGTGATTGGTTGAGCAGGTGATAGATTAGGGTAAAATTCTAGGGCCCAGGGCCTGATACTGGACTGAGCCTAATACTAGGCAGATGAGTTAGAGATGGAGAGGAAGCTCCTGAGATCCTGCTCCTCCTGTTTTTCACTACTTTCTTCAAAGTTGAATATGCTGAGAACTCTTCTTCTATGCTCAGCTTCCAGTATCTCAGGCACAGACTCCTGCTTCAGGCTTCCTGCATACACTGGCCTTATCCATCCATCTCAGTCCTCCTTCAACTCACCTTATGTTCCTGCCTTCATGTCCAGGTCCACCTGTGGCTGCTTGCACAATTGTAATGTCCTGGCTACCTGTGTGGAATTGGCTGCCTTGAGGAGCTGAACCTCTGCAGAGATCAAGGATTCATCATGACAATATTTCACTGCAGTATCTTATGTCAGGGAAAAACACCCTTGAGTGGAAGGAAGTCCCCAGGGGCCACTCCTCTCCTTCTGAAAGAAAATTTCTACTTCTCATTGAATAGCAAGAAAAAAGACGAAAGGAATTGCACTAAAAACAGGGAATGAAATGATGAAGGGCCATTGCCCTGCAGAGGTTAAACTGAACAAAACAGAATGAAAATCTCTTAAGATGCACATCTTCCTCCCTTGTTCTGTGATGGATTTCAACTTTGTCCAAGGGAATAATCCAAGATGTTGAATAAAATATCATCTTCAGACCGACCCTGATATAATTACCCCTGTGAAGGAGAAAGCCTGTTTTCTCCTACTTGGAGAACTAGCCTTCTTCTTCATCTTCTTACTACAAGCACAGTCCTTTACCACAGGCATCAAGAATGGGTTCCAGAACAAGAGGCTATCCACTCCCACTAGGACTTTTGTAATTAGAAAGAATAAGTCACTGCCTGGCTTCAAAGCTTCAAAGGACAGCCTGACTCTCTTTTTAGGGGGGTAATGCAAATTGTGACTTCAATCAGAAGCTCCTGCTCATTTACCATTCTGAAAATCTTAGGGCCCTAAAGAATTATGCTAAATCTACTCTGCTTGTGCTTTATACATGCAACAAAAAAAGCCTGGATAAGAGAGCATCTGTTTACAACACAGTTTACTGAATGTTTTAAGCCCTCTGTTGAGAACCACTGCTCAGAAAAGATTCCTTTCAAAATATTATTCTCATTGAGCACTATGAAAATCCTAGATGGCATATTCTTCCAAGTGTAAGGCTGCTTTATATACAGTGAAAATCTGTTGTTCAGTGTACCCACCTTCATCAATTACATTAGTTAGATTTTCTGGATAACTTGGTGCAGCTTCTACATCAGCCTTTTTGCTTCTCCTTACTTTCATATTATGGAAACAGTTTCTTTCCTTAATCTTCATGAACCAACCTCTGCTAGTTTCAAATTTTTCTTCTGCAGCCTCCTCACCTCTCCTCTTTTAGACTTCACTGAATTGAAGAGAGTTAGGGTCTTACTCTGTACTAGGGTTTCACTTAAGGGAGTGTTGTGGCTGGTTTGATCTTCTACCCAAACCTCTAAAACTTTCTCTATATCAGCAATAAAACTATTTCACTTTCTTATCATTAGTGTGTTCAGTGGAGTAGCACTTTTAATTTCTTTGATGAAGATTTCCTTTACATTCACAACTTTGCTAACTGTTTGGCACAAGTGACCTACCTTTTGACTTATCTCAGCTTTCAACCTGCCTTTCTTACTAAACTTAATCTTTGTAGCTTTTTTTTAAGTTACTGGAGTGAGGGATTGAACCCTGGACACCTTGTATGTGGGAAGCTGGTGCTCAACTACTGAGTCATATTGGCTTCCCTGAAGTGGTTTTT